>SEYY01018609.1:75000-85000 GCA_009176605.1 Armadillidium nasatum | reverse complement strand
AAAAAAGAAAAAGAAAAAAAAAAACTTCAAAATAAGAGGCACCCAATTCTGTCTTTCATTGACGAGTCCAAAAAAAAAGAGAACCAGTTTATTATTAATTAAGGCCGAGGGAATGGAAGGAAAGAGGGGAAAAGGAGACTTCGTGGAGGAGGAGGAGGAGTGGAGGGGAGTGAGGGGGGGGGGTTCCGAGGGAAAATACACCGTTGCAGGGAAGGGAAAAAGTGGGAGGGATTGGGGTCCAAATGTCAGAAAGGGATTAAATAGTGAAATGGGATAGATGGATATTTAAGGAAATTAAAGAAAGAGGACGGGAGTGAAGGAGAGAGGGAGGGGGGAGGGGGAGCCTAATGGAGAACTGAGTCCATGGGGGGAGGGAAGGGGAGTAGTATATCGTACGGTGTAATAATGAAAGACGAAGAGAGATTGGAATGAGGGGATATTACTGACTTATTACTCCTTTAATTAATATTTAGATAGTATATATATATATATATATATATATATATATATATATATATATATATATATATATATATATATATATATATATATATATATATATATATATATATATATATATATATATATATATATATATATATATATATATATATTTAAAAAAAGTGATCAGAATCTATTAAAAGAAAATCATTCAGAAATACACAATCATCTGATTCAATCATTTCAGTCTCAAATTTCATTGATTAAGTAAAAAAATTTAATCTCTCACTGACAAACACACACCCACACACACACACACACACTCTCTCTCTCTCTCGTTTATTTTAAATATTAACAACTTGGTGAACGACTAAGTCAGGAATAAACTTCATATCCCATAAACCGACATTAAGTCGCATATAAAAATCATGTCTTACAAAACCGACATAAAACAAAGTTCCCTTCCAACACCCAAGCGTGTACCCACCCATACAAGTGGAGTAGGCACCCCTTCCCCCCACCCCAAACCGCCTGTCCATCCAGTCTTAAGAAGGTTGCGAGAGAGAGAGAGAAAAAAAATAGAAAGGAAATGGGAGGGACGAAAAGCAATTACATTAATGAAGTAAAAGATTGTCTTTGATAAAACGGAATTTATCATGTATTAATAAACTCAATTAAGCTCAGACATGATCACAATATATCAATTCGTTTTCGTTCACGACCCGCAGATACTGTACGAATATGTTTGTTAAATGATTTAAGCGCAGAGATTGGATACACATGACAGAGAAACAGACAGAGATCGTAAGTACATGTAGAAAAAAAAAGAAAAGTAAACGTATAAAACCTATGTGCCGGAAAGAAATAAGGGACACGCATAAAAAGATCTAACCTTCATGAATACTCATGTTCTTCATGACTACTCATATTGTTGGCTAAAATTGGAAAGGAGTTTGTAGTCTATCGAACCTATCAGAACATATTTAAATGGGTGGACGGCCTATTAATTTTGACTAAAGCTCCTCGCGATCCTTAAATTTAACTCTAAAATTAAACTGGATTATTAGCAGCGGAAGGAGTGAGAGGGAGTTACTTGTCACTTCGACATTCAGTTCAAAAGTCCTTCAGGTTGAAGGGGAGAGAAGAATGCAATCGGATCATGCGTTAATTTTCAATGTCAAGCTCTTAAAGAGAATGAACAGAGACGATAAAATATAAGAAAAATGACACATGAAGATGAAGAAAAAAGAAAAAAAAAAGAAAAGTAAAAAAATTAACTTGCAAATGCAATGAAATGTTCTTGAATGAAAACCCATAATAATGTGTAAAATTAATGAAACATAATTATTATTATTCAATTAACGTTTAAAAATGGTAGATAATAATTTATTTTATTTTTGTATTGAAAAACCAAAGAATTTCCCAGAGTACTCAACGTTCAACAGTTCTTGAAGCAACAAAAGCAAGCGCACGCACGCAGACACACACACACAAACTCTGATAGAGGTTGATAATAATAATAACCTCAATCTGAAAAAAAAATTTCCTATAGAATAAAACAATCTATTAAATAAAATGATAAAAGTTACTGAATTAAAAATACCAAAAACGATAAAGTGAATCCTTTATGAGGATATGACAAAGATATATGTATATATATATATATATATATATATATATATATATATATAATATATATATATATATATATATATATATATATAATATATATATATATATATATATATAATATATATATATATATATATATATATATATATATATATATATATATATATATATATATATATATATATATATATATATATATATATATATATATATATATATATATATATATATATATATATATATTATATATATATATATATATATATAAATATATATATATATATATATATATATATTTTATTCAATTCAATATATAAAATCGACTCACATGGTATACAGTTTTTTTCAATTCAATCACATAAAAAAAAAAAAAAAAAAAAAAAAAAAAAAAAAAAAAAAAAAAAAAAAAAAAAAAAAAAAAAAAAAAAAAAAAAAATAAATATATAATATATATATAATATATATATATATATATATATATATATATATATATATATATATATATATATATATATATATATATATATATATATATATATATATAGTAACAGAGACAAAAACACACTATACAATAACAATGAATTTCAGACCTCATTATTACTGCTATTACTATTATTACTACTACTACTACTACTACTACTACTAATAATAATAATAATAGTTTGTACTTTGTAGACATCTTTAAAAAACATGACCAGAAACTACAAAAACAGTTAGACGAACACCAAATAAATTTTAATACATTCATATTTTTTTTGGAATGTAAATTTAATTTTTTTCTTTTTTCAATCTCCACATGAACTAGTTACTTAAAAGAATGTAGGTTTTTGAGCGACGTACATGAACACACACACACACACACACATATATATAATATATATATATATATATATATATATATATATTATATATATATATATATATATATATATATATATATATATATATATATATATATATATATATATATATATATATATAAGTGCACTGCAGAAAATGGTGTCTCAACAAATTTTTCAATTATTTTTTTTACTAGGAGATGAAGAAGAACAAGAAATATGGTGATGTTACTTTTTTATAAGTAATATGTCTTTCCGACGTTGCCAATTTTTGTTGTAACATTCTTTAGTATGATACATCTGGTAAAGAAAATAAAATTCTTGTGAAGAACAATCACAATAGCAAAGCTACGATACTCATAACATATCGTAGCCATAATAACTCGGGTAAAGTGTAGATTCACTAAACGTGCAGTGGAGACAGAAGAACAAACACGAAAGCAAAGCTACGAATACTTAGCCTGACAGTGGCCATAACTCTGGGAAAGCATAGATTCACTAAACGTGCAATGGAGACAGAAGAACAAACACGAAAGCAAAGCTACGAATACTTAGCCTGACAGTGGCCATAACTCTGGGAAAGTATAAGTTCAATACACGTGCTGTCTAGACAAAAGAACAAATCACGAAAGCAAAGCAACGTGTACTCAACATGACTGTGATAAAGATAACAGCCGTCTACCGTGGCTCGAACGGTAGGGTGATTGACTCACGTGCTCGAGGGCGCCGGTTCGATCCCACTTCGGGATCCTAGTTATATACTACCTAGAAAGTTCCTCTCCTCGAATAGGGCAATGCCCGTGAGATGTGAACTTTTTATACAAAAAAAAAAAAAAAAGGTAAAGTATATGCAAAATAGACGTATACGGTGGAGACGTTCTTTCTTACCAAATATAAATCATTTAAAGGTCACTCAAACTTTTAAATCATCAACAAACGAATTTAGACAAAAAATTTCGTAATTTTACCTTTGCTATTTAAGTAAAAATTAATTATTATACGTAAAATTTAATTAATAATATAAGGAATATACATGAAAGCCAGGTAGAAGTGGTCAAACGTGTAACCTTCATAAATGCACGCCATTGATATATTTTGATATAAGCAGCACATGTGGCCTCATCCTTTACGAAGGTTTTATTTTTATTATAATTAAAAATTTAAATTTAAACTTAGTTATCAAATATACAACTGCAATTGTTAAAATTAAAAAAAAAATGAAAGTAAAAATTAAACTATAAATAATAATAATAATAATAATAATAATAATAATAATAATAATAATACAAAGATGATGATGAAGATTCTAATATTAATAATAATAGCGGAAAAGTTCTAAAGACGACATAGCTTAGCTTCTAATGAAATGGCTAATTGACTAAGACGGGCCTAACTTAGTTTTCTCTAGTGATATAGCCTAATGATTAAACGGGCCTAACTTAGCTTCCTCTAGTGATATAGCTTAATGATTAGACGTGCCTAACTTAACTTCCTCTAGTGATATAGCTTAATGATTAAGCAGGCCTAACTTAATTTCCTGTGATATAGCTTAATAATTGAAAGGGCCGAACGTAGCTTCCTCTTGTGATATAGCTTAATCATTAGACGGGCTTAACTTAGCTTCCTCTAGTGATATAGCTTAATGATTAGACAGGCCAAACTTATTTTACTCAGTGATATAGCTTAATGATTGAAAGGATCGAAAGTAGCTTCCTCTTGTGATATAGCTTAATGATTAGACAGGCCTAACTTAACTTCCTCTAGTGATATAGCTTAATGATTAGACGAGCCTAACTTAGAATTAGAATTGGTGGAAAAAAAAGTCGTGCAGACAATTTGACCAACTTTCCGGAAACCTAATTAAAACTTGTTAAATAAAACATAATCCTTTCTTGAATTAAAATCTTCACATTTTATAAAGAAAAAGCTAAAAAATAACGTATTACTTATATATATATATATATATATATATATATATATATATATATATATATATATATATATATATATATATATATATATATATATATATATATATATATATATATATGCAATAAAGATATACACATGGCTACTTAAGTATTAAGCACATGATAAATTGACGTAAAATAATATAAAGCTAATATAAATACAGAGAGAGAGAGAGAGAGAGAGAGAGAGAGAGAGAGAGAGAGAGAGAGAGAGAGAGAGAGAGAGAGAAAATTAGATAAATACCGTGATATTATTAAAATGTATTATCAGTCTGACAAACTGTTATTTAAATTTTTAATTAGGAACTTGATGAGAGAGAGAGAGAGAGAGAGAGAGAGAGAGAGAGAGAGAGAGAGAGAGAGAGAGAGAGAGAGAGAGAGAGAGAGAGTTAATTTAGTTTTCACACATATAAGATCAATATAGTGAAATGGCATTAGCTCTGTTTGCTTTTGTCCAATTCCAACACCCGTCTAACGCCAAAACCAGTACTGGCACCTCGCTCCCCCCACCTTCATCTCCCCTCCTCTTTCAACGTTTCCATTTTTGGCACTAAAGCCAATTTCCGCAAGATAATTAAATGTAAATTGTCAAGGAAAATTGAAACTCATGTTTTAGAGAGACTGAGTCAGAGAGAGAGAGAGAGAGAGAGAGAGAGAGAGAGAGAGAGAGAGAGAGAGAGAGAGAGAGAGAGAGAGAGAGAGAGAGAGAGAGAGAGAGATGGACGGAAATAGGATAGAAAGCTTCCCCTCACCCGTGACACAAACGAAAAAAAAACGCAAGGAGAGAAAGAAAGAAAAAAAAAATTTTTATTTAAAAGCTTTTTGAACAAAAAAACAAGGCGAAACGGCGTCGAGAAGCGTTCAAAAACAATTACGCGTTTGCGTTTCCGCTCACCATTTATTGGAAGTCTCACTTTTCAGTTATGAATAGAAATTAAATATAAAAACGAGAGAGAGAGAGAGAGAGAGAGAGAGAGAGAGAGAGAGAGAGAGAGAGAGAGAGAGAGAGAGAATAACAACAACAACAACAAAACAGTGTAAAGATATTAAATAACAGGTGACCACCTATAAAACGATTTTAATAAAATAATAACATATGACATTTCATTAATACTTCACTCGTGTATATATATATATATATATATATATATATATATATATATATATATATATATATATATATATATATATATATATATATATATATATATATATATATATATATATATATATATATATATATATATATATATATATATATATAATCAGATCACCTGGAGATACAATTTAACAAAAAGAAGCTTGAACAAGTAAAAGAAATCACTCAGTGTGCCTCAGAGAAAATTCGAATATGTGCATCCACAAAAATATAAAGGGCTAACTAAACCAATAACCAATGGCACACACACACACACACACACGCAATATATATATATATATATATATATATAATATATATATATATATATATATATATATATATATATATATATATATATATATATATATATATATATATTATAATATATATATATATATATATATATATATATATATATATATATATATATATATATATATATATATATATATATATATATATATATATATATATATATATATATATATATATATATATATATATATATATATATATATATATATATATATATATATATATATATATATATATATATATATATATATATATATATATATATATAATATATATATATATATATATATATATATATATATATATATATATATATATTTTGATTTTAAAAGTTCACGGTCTCACAGGCATTGCCCTATTCGAGGAGAGGAACTTTTCTAGGTAGTATATACCTAGGATCCCCAAGAGGAATCGAACCGGCGCACTCAAGCACGTGAGTCAATCACCCTACCGTTTGAGCCACGGGTATATATATATATATATATATATATATATATATATATATATATATATATATATATATATATATATATATATATATATATATATATATATATAATATATATATATATATATATATATATATAATATATATATATATATATATATATATATAGTCAATAAGGTTTGATATACATTTTTTTTCCTTGAAAGACTATTTCGATTTGAGAAGAAATTAAAGTTCTGGGGGAGTCTGGGCTGTTTAGAGAGGGGTTGTTGTGAGGTTGATGGGCGGAGGGGGGGGAAGGGGTTGGAGTTTGGAAAAAAGAGTAGGAAGTTCTTGAAGGAAAAGCCGGAAATTAAGTAGAAGCTAGGGGGGGGGGGAAAAAAAAACTCCATTTCACATACTTATAAATGTGACCATGTCCAACTATAGATATAACTGTAGAAGTTTATTAAAAAATTTTATTATGAAAATCAGATTCACAAAAACCAAAGTATTATGCAATTAAATGTTTAAATATGTGTGTGCATGAGAGAGAGAGAGAGAGAGAGAGAGAGAGAGAGAGAGAGAGAGAGAGAGAGAGAGAGTGCATCAATACAACATTTAACTAAAATACTGAAAGAATAACTTAATATTAAAGTAAGTTTAGGCGTGTGTGTGTGTGTGTGCATTTCCTTGATATTTTTTTTTATAAACTAAAAGAATGCGAAAATAATGCTAGAAAAGATGGTGTGCAAAAAAAAAAAAAAAAAAAAATAAGCAACTACAATAACATTAACAACAACAACAACAAAAAAAAACAAAAAACGTAACATTTATTATCTTTTCAATTGTTTCCCCAAATTAAAATGAAGACATTCAAAATTATGGAGCTCTGGTGACCTATACTTTCGAATTCTCTGACACCTTCCACGCGTAAAATAAATATTATACTTATAATATATATATATATATATATATATATATATATATATATATATATATATATATATATATATATATATATATATATATATATATATATATATATATATATATATATATATATATATACTTTAGTAAAAATATATGCAAAAGAATATGATAAATAAATAAGAATCAGATAGATAGATAGATAGAGAGAGAGAGAGAGAGAGAGAGAGAGAGAGAGAGAGAGAGAGAGAGAGAGAGAGAGAGAGAGAGAGAGAAGTAGTTAGGTAGAAAGGCAATTTGTTAATTTTATGGCTAAATAGAATATATAACGTTGGGAAGGTTTTAAATTAAATTTTGCTTCCTCGCCAACACCAATTTAAAAGTTGAATAAAAAGATGCAGGGTAGCAATCAAGAAGAAAATGACTCTCCCTGTTAATCATCAACTATCATGAGAGAGAGAGAGAGAGAGAGAGAGAGAGAGAGATTACCAAAAGAGCAGGGAGGAGAGGGAGAGAAGAAAGAGAAACAAAGGGAGAGATTTTGAAGGAAGAATTATATAGATAGATAGATAGATAGATAGATAGATAGATAGATAGAGAGAGAGAGAGAGAGAGAGAGAGAGAGAGAGAGAGAGAGAGAGAGAGAGAAATTTTCTATTAAACTAATCAAGTGCATGAAATGAGTTTTTCGGTGCGTGTTTTCATCTTAAAGAAAAAAAATTGTTGTATCCAAATACATGTTCCTTTATCCTCCTTGCCTGTTTGTTCATCGTTTCTCTCTCTCTCTCTCTCTCTCTTCATCAGATTTGCCGTCTCTCTCTCTTATCATTTCTCTATACATTTTCTGGCTCATTTGCATATCCATATAGTTTCTAATAATTTTGGGTAGTTACGTAGGGAGAAAATATTTCTATTCTTTGCCAGTCTCTGGAGCAAGTATATATAAGAAGCCACATATTTTCATTCTTCTTCCTCCTCCCTTGTCCAGTATATCAATCTGGAAACTGTTCCATGTCCATCTGACGGCCAATTTTCGGCTCTGGAACCTCGTGAAAGAAATCGAAAATTTTTTTTTATACTTTTATTTTTTTTGTCCTTTTCTTCTCTATTGTGCCTGGATTTTATAGATTGTTTTTGTTCGCGCAATTCGTTGACAGTCGGTCATATCGGCAAAAACAAAAAAAAACAAAACAAAATAAAGTAAAGAGAGATTATTTGCGACACTCTTGGGGAAACTAATAATGATGAAGAAAAAAAGAAAAAAAAATCATCAGGTAAGGTTTTTCGCGATCTGTCTGCAATCGAAAGCAATTTGAAGAAACTACGGTAAAACTTTTTTTTTTTTTTTACTTCTTTAGCCTTATTGACGTCCTTTAAGCTGCCTCCGACGATAACAACGCGTCACTAGACGTCGAATCGAGCGAGCCAAGTTGCGATTTAGGAGAGGCAATCGAAAAAGAAGAAGAAAGAAGAAAAAGCAAAAAAAAAAATCAGGTGGCGAAGTCGCACGAGGCTTTGGTTGGTTGGGCGAGCAGACGACAGATGGCTCTTCAGTTGTGTATGCAATATTGAGAAGCGCTCGGGTAAATTGAACGATTTGCATTTCTCTCCATGTTACAAGACACAAACGGTAGACTGGTGGTTAATATTAACGCTAGTGGAGCTGGAGTTTGCAGTAGGATACACGGCCCAGTTGAAAGTAGTGCAGGAATGATAGAGAGAAAGAGTTGGGAGAATCTGCAATTTTGAATGAGGGATACGATGGAAGCGAAGGGGTGGGGGGATTGGGGGGTTACAAAGGAGGGAAATATGAACTTTTCGCTGACGTGTGGCAATGTTTCGGGAAGTTTAAATAAAAGAATATTAATAACACGTACGAATCTATAACTAAAAGCAGCTTGCACATATGAATAATATTATATATATATATATATATATATATATATATATATATATATATATATATATATATATATATATATATATATATATATATATATATATATATATATATATATATATATATAGGTAGGTGTGTGTGTGTGTGTGTAATTATAGCGCGCGAGTGTTCTATGACTGAATTAAATATTTCTTATTTGTCATTTGAAGCCACGGGGTTTATATATTTTTTTCCTTTTATTTTCTTTTTAATTTTTTTTTTTTTTTTTAAATTAACATTTGCCATTGATAAACTTACAAATTTTAAAAATGAAGAACGGTTATCGTCTATGGGACGATTTCAAAGGTTAAAATTTTAAGTATTAACAGCATTAATTAAGGTTAATTATCGAATTAAAAAGTTAAA
>SEYY01018609.1:12500-35000 GCA_009176605.1 Armadillidium nasatum | reverse complement strand
TTATTTATCTTTTCAATTTCAGTTCTTCGTTTACCGTTTGAAGATATGTGTCTTCGAAGATAAGAAAACTATTATTCTGCAATTTGTTATTAAGATGGAGCTCTTGACCATTATTATATAAAGAGCTATGTGCTTAGTGAGGATTAAATGATTTTGTCAAATGTATTTTAAATTTTACTATTCTGTTGGATCTGTCTTACTCTCCTACCTTTCTCTGTAATTCCCAGGATTATAATATGAACACTCTATCAAAATAAAATCTTAAATTACCCAAGTACACTCAATTCATGTTTATATCCGGAACTTCCTAATATTTCTTCTAATATAGAGGTAAATAATTTTAAACTGACTGCCCCTGTCTAACTCATCTTTACTTTTCAAATAGTTTCAATGTTGATGCAGTATTTTCGTATAGGATCTACATTATGTATTTTTAAAGTGACTTTGATTATTCAAAACACTAATATACAGTTTGGTAAATATCAGAATTCAATATTTTTTTCCATTGTTTACAAAAAACCAAGCAAAGAGTGTTCATATTCACAGTATCTTTCTATCAGTTGTTATAGGCTACTTGGAAGTGATCATTTGTACTGTGACCACTTCTAAATATCACTCTTGTTCACGTGACTGATTAGAATTAAATATACTTCTAATTCTAATAGTTATTATTTTGTGCAAGTAATTTGTATAACACTTTTAGTACACTAATTGGTCAGTTTTCTTTATTCCTTTTTCATACAGAAGCCTGACGGGGTTCGTCATTTTGTGTTCTTGTAAGCATTTATTAAACAACTTTGTTAATTTAATGGCAATTTCGTCATAGCCATCTTTCAGCATCTATTGATGCTCCATTTTTATCAGGTAACCTTTTCAATTTCCATCTGTTTTATATGATATGCATTACTTCGGTAGGAGCTGTAGGAGAGATAAGAGTGTCATTATGAATTTTATTTACAGTTCCTTCATTGTCAATTTTATAATAGACCTCTGCCTAAAATTTTCATATTCTCTTAACGAGTAATTTTATTCCTACTTTAAAATTATATTTCTTTCATAACTATCGTTTCTTTAAGGAGTAAATTAGTTTTCACTTTTATGAGAAATTTTTTATTATTAATTGTGTGTTTAATTAATAAGCTGTTCATTCGTTAATTGATGTATTATCTCCTGTACGGCGTTTGTTTACAATCTTTGTTTAACTGAATGTATTCTATCCTATTTCATTCTATCCTTAAGGCTTCATTTTTCAACCATGTTACTTCTTTTATTTATCAGAGTTCTTGTCCCTACATGTAATCTTTTTCAATTTTAATTCTGTGATATCCTTGTTTCATAACGTTGAACGCAGTGTATTATAATTAATTTTATTTGGTTGTTTTAATTATAGTGCCAAATTATCTCTATACCTAGTTATGAAAATTGACAAATATATTTTAAACCTAATTATTGTTTATTTATTTATCTTTTACGCTCTGTTAAATCAACTGATGAGGATTTACGTTAGGTCTGATATATATATATATATATATATATATATATATATATATATATATATATATATATATATATATATATATATATATATATATATATATATATATATATATATATATATATATATATATATATATATATATATATATATATATATATATATATATATATATATATATATATATATATATATATTATATATATATATACTTTCAATATCACCATATTAATTCTCCTCACAAACAAACAAGTATTTAATTTAATTAATTAACTCTAAACTTTAATTAATTCAATTTTAAGTAATTTACTTTTCAATTAATATAATTAATTTTCAAAAAGGAATTATTAATTAATTAATTCCTTTTAATAACTCTGCAGTTAAATATCAATTTCTTTTGCTCCTATAATAAAAACAATATTAAAATAAAATAATGTAAACAATAAAATTATTATTATTATTATTATTTGTATTAGTAGTAGTAGTAGTAGTATTTGTAACAGCGTAATTTTAAAAATAAAATTTATAATAACATGAATACAATAATATTAACAATAAAATTACTATTATCATTATTATTATTATTATTATTATTAATAGTAGTAGTAGTAGCAGCTGTAATAGCGCAATTTTACAAATTTATAACATAACGATATATATAACAATTATAATAATTACTATTATCAATTGTTTAAAAATTTTGCCTCTCACGGGCATAGCCCTATTCGAGGAGGGGAACTTTTCTAGGTCGTTTCTGTCTGGGACACGCACGAGGGATCGAACCAGCGTCTTCAAGCACGTGACTCAATCACTCGACCGTTATGCCACAGGAGTTGAAATAAAAGTAGTGGTTGTATTAGAAATATTATAAAATTGAATTATTATTATAATTGATTTTGATATTATTATTATTATTATTATTATTACTATCACTCTACCCTTAAGCTACGGTAGCTGAATTAAAAGTAGTGGTTGTATTAGCAATGTTAAAAAATTGAATTATTATTATTATTATTATTATTATTATTATTATTATTATTATTATTATTTAGCAGTAGTAGAAGTGGTACTGCAAAATTTCTAAATATTATTTTTGGTTTTTCCAAAAATTTAGAAACCATATGAATAATTTTTGTTAGAACAGGTTTGAAATATCTACTGATAAGATAAAAAAAAAAAAAAAAAAAAAAAAAAAAAAGGCGACAATCACCTCAGGTGGCTTCTCTTCACGCTTCAAAAGAAGCACCTTTATATTTTGTATGACTTTGGTCTTTGGTCAAGAGAAGAAAAAGAAGAAAAAAAAAAAAAAAAGGAAATTAAAAAAAAAAAAAAAAAAATTGGTGGATGAACGGGAGAAAAATAAAATTAAAAAAAAAAAATTCTTCTAAATTAATGTGAAATGAAGTTTTAATTTTTTTTTTTAATTATTTTTTTCCCCTAAAATAATGTGAAAAGCTTTTATTATTTTCTTTAATGTTATTAATCATAAATTTTACGAATTAAGAACATTCTAGTTTATTTATTATCCTACATTGACCAAAGATTATGATTTAAAAGTCTGAGACATTGAATTAATAATATAGAAAGCCTTGAGTAAATGAATATCACACACACACATACATGAAGCTTGGTCACTTCTTTTTCTTTTTTTTTCTTTTAATAAGAAAGATCATGCAAAAAGGACTGTGTAAATTTATAAAATGGACTTACATTATTTACATATGAGTAACGTGCATGTGAAGAGAACAAAAATGATTTATTTGTGTACAGAGTTTCCCCCTACATAAAAAGCTTATTTATTATTTACATTTCATCCCCATAAAAAGCTTATTTCTTGTTTAAATACATAAAAAGGAAGATCACACAAAGAATACAATAGAAGAAGATCCTTGAAGACTTCCCTACAGGTAAAAACAGCGAAATAACAAAGATTTCAGTGGGTGATGGAGTCTTCTTCAGAGACTTTAAAAATAAAAAGGAAGATTACACAAAGAATACAATAGAAGAAGATCCTTGAAGACTTCCCTACAGGTAAAAACAGCGAAATAACAAAGTATTCAGTGGGTGATGGAGTCTTCTTCAGAGACTTTAAAAATAAAAAGGAAGATTACACAAAGAATACAATAGAAGAAGATCCTTGAAGACTTCCCTACAGGTAAAAACAGCGAAATAACAAAGTTTTCAGTGGGTGATGGAGTCTTCTTCAGAGACTTTAAAAATAAAAAGGAAGATTACACAAAGAATACAATAGAAGAAGGTCCTTGAAGACTTCCCTACAGGTAAAAACAGCGAAATAACAAAGATTTCAGTGGGTGATGGAGT
This sequence comes from Armadillidium nasatum, assembly GCA_009176605.1. Taxonomy (NCBI): domain Eukaryota; kingdom Metazoa; phylum Arthropoda; class Malacostraca; order Isopoda; family Armadillidiidae; genus Armadillidium; species Armadillidium nasatum. Next base: position 31,183 of record SEYY01018609.1, on the reverse strand, counting down.
CTTCTTCAGAGACTTTAAAAATAAAAAGGAAGATTACACAAAGAATACAATAGAAGAAGATCCTTGAAGACTTCCCTACAGGTAAAAACAGCGAAATAACAAAGTTTTCAGTGGGTGATGGAGTCTTCTTCAGAGACTTTAAAAATAAAAAGGAAGATTACACAAATAATACAATAGAAGAAGATCCTTGAAGACTTCCCTACAGGTAAAAACAGCGAAATAACAAAGTTTTCAGTGAGTGATGGAGTCTTCTTCAGAGACTTTAAAAATAATGGACAGAAAGCTAGGTTTAGAAAGAGACAAATACGAGAACGTGTCATTAGTAACGATTCACCCATTTTCATGGACAATATGGATGGGTATCTTGGTATGATAAGAAAAGACTTCGTCAGCAATACTGTAGGTGAAAACTAGGAAGTTCAGGAACCCTTACTGACGGGGACTTGACTCTCATTCTAGCATACTTCTTGGTATGATAAGAAAATGCTTCGTCAGCAATACTGTAGGTGAAAACTAGGAAGTTCAGGAACCCCTACTAATGGGGACTTGACTCTTATTCTAGCATAATTCTTGGTATGATAAGAAAATGCTTCGTCAGCAATTCTGTAGTTGAAAACTAGGATGTTCAGGAACCCCTACTGACGGGGACTTGACTCTTATTCAAGTAGAACCTACAAGTCTAAAAATGATTGGAAAAAAAAAATAAAAAAATAAACGAACGAACATTACGTTAAAAAAAAAATATATACACAACGTAAATACAATTAACAATTAAAATAATTAATAAAAAAATTAATTTAAAATTAATAAATATTTTAATAAATACAATAAATAAAATCGATAGAGGAAATAAACAAAAATGAAAAATAAAACTTTTAACAAATTTATTTTTCGCTCCGCTAAAGCCTATTTGGAACACAATAAATTTCGTATTACGTACTTCACTGAGTCATTCAATAATAATAATAATAATAATAATAATAATAATAATAATAATAATAATAATTTCTAACAAAATATATACCAAACAATCATCGATCTTATATCAAATGTTCTATTAGTTATATATATACATGGTGGTTTTGCAATTACTTCATTGGTATTATGAGCAGTTGTAATAATAATAATAATAATAATAATAATAATAATAATAATAATAATAATAATAATAATAATAATAATAATAGGCCATTTAACAAACTAATACTTATCTACCATCGATCTTATACTTCATGTCCCATTAGTGACGTACGAGTATATGATAGTAACTCCATTAGACAGGTAATGCAAGTTAATAAATTCTTAAGCAAGCTAGACACACACATACACACACACACACACACACACATGCATACAAACATAAAATTGAATGCCTTTCCAACCACAAAACACCCGAGCATATATGCAGGACAAATAAATAAATTAATAATAATAATAATAATATATAATAATAATAATAATAATAATATAAGATGTATTATATATATTATATATATATATATATATATATATATATATATATATATATATATATATATATATATATATATATATATATATATATATATATATATATATATATATATAAAACGTTCTAAAAAATAATGTAAAGAGGCTTAATCTATAGGAGATGCGTTAACACGAATTTCATACGAAGTTTCATAAACATTTGGTACGAGTTTCATGGAAATTTCATACGAACTTCGAATTTAAAAAAAATTTTTTTGTTTTTTTTTGTTTTACTCATGAATTTTTAAAATTATTTTGAATTTTGAGCAATTATCATGCAAATTTCGTATGAATATCATTAAAAAAAATTTCTTTTTTGAAATAAATTTCCTTAAAAAAAAAAAAAAAAAAAAAAAAAATTCGCACTAACTTCATAAAACATATTGTAGGTTTCATACAAATTTCGTAAGAATAACAAAATAAATTAATAAATAAAATAAAAATATTTTTAAAAATAATTCGTACAAATTTCCGCAAAAAAAAAAAATCGTACCAGCTTCATAAAACACTCCGTACTATATATATATTATATATATATATATATATATATATATATATATATATATATAAGAAATTCGTACGAGTTTTACAAAAGCCTCATGCCTTTTTACTTACGCACATCCATTAGTCATTTTCACTTAAAGGTCTTACCTGAAATAAAAAGAAAAAAAAAAATCCATTAAGTGGCGTTACTCCCATTGAGAGAAATGTAATAAGTGCTTTAAAAGCATTTGTCACCAAAACTAATAAATATATTGATGAACAGTGGGGGAGAGGGAGGAGCAATAATTTCTAAAGAGAAGGGGATATATATATATATATATATATATATATATATATATATATATATATATATATATATATATATATATATATATATATATATATATATATATATATATATATATATATATATATATATATATATATATATATATATATATATATATATATATATATATATATAGGGCATGATGAGGTGGTTTGGGCATATTTGTAGGATAAGTGAAGAGAGACTGGCAAAAAAGGTATTTGTATCAAGAGTGGAGGGTGTGAGAGGTAGGGGAGACCGAAGGGAGATTGAGTGAGTGGGGTTAGGAGTTATTGAGGGACAAAAGGGATGAGCTGGGAGGAGGGTGTGCGGTTGACGAAGGATAGGAGTGAGTGGAAAAAACTGGTGAGGGTTGGGAAATGGATGTGGCCTGTGGCTGTGGTAGATACCACTCCACGATTGTGGGGGAAAGGGTATGAGCAATATATATATATATATATATATATATATATATATATATATATATATATATATAATATATATATATATATATATATATATATATATATATATATATATATATATATATTATATATATATATATATATATATATATATATATATATATAAGTAGGCTCGAATCTGGGGATCCGGGGGTCCGTGAACAGACAAAGAAAAGGTCAGGAAGCTCTCTGAAAATGCAAAATTGCACAAGTGCAGAAAAGATAGTTAGGCTCAAGTTGCCATATTTAGCTACCTCGAAAAAATCTGGCATCTGCCGAAAGTACCCCCTATACTACTACTATATACTATATATATATATATATATATATATATATATATATATATATATATATATATATATATATATATATATATATATATATATATATATATATATATATATATATATATATATATATATATATTACACCAAATATAAACGATAAAAAACGGTAATGTTTTAAAATATTGGCGTAATGGTAGAGTGGTTACTATGTTTGGTAGAAACTATCTAGAAAGTTTCCCCTCCCCGAATATGTGGTGCAAACTTTTTTTATTTAAAAAGAAATTAAAAATTGTCCAAAGGTCAATTCCGATCTCATTGAATTAACAATTCCCAGTTTATTCTTGTCGATTTTTAACTTATAATCTAGAGAGAAAATTCAAGGGATTTTTCTAGAGCCTAGCAGTGTTTCCCAACCCAGAAGCTTTGAGGGGGGGGGGGTTCTTAAGGAAAAAATGTTATTTCGGGGGTCCATAATATGAACTAAGCTGTAGCTATATGAGTAAATGGGAGTCCAGGAGCAAAAAAAAAAAAAAAAAAAAAAGGTTGGAAACCCCTAGACTAGAGAATACTATGGAGGGTGGAAGGCAAAATAAAAAAAAATAATTAAAATACTTAGGAAAAAGGAAGAGTTTCTCAAGCAACATATTTCAATATAAAGTAAAACTGATAAATCTGGTTTGAAAGTTTATAAAACTACTTCTAAAATGAAAGCCAAATTCTGTCCACGAAGAAACACTCTACTCAATTGTGTTTTTAGACTTTGAAAATACACACATAAAGATTCGAGATTTGAAGCATTAAACTTAAGTCGAGTCAAAAACTCCTCAAAGGATAAGGCATGCGAGGCAAACGAATTCCCTCAAAGGATAAGGCATGAGAGTCAAACGAATTCCTTCAAAGGATAAGGCATGCGAGTCAAACGAATCCCTTCAAAGGATAAGACATGGAAGTCAATTGATTCTCTTCAAAAGATAAGGCATGCGAGTCAACTGAATCTCTTCAAAGGATAAGACATGCAAGTCAAACGAATCTCCTCAAAGGATAAGGCATGCGAGTCAAACAAATCTCCTCAAAGGATAAGGAATGTGTCCAACGAATCTTCTCAAAGGATAAGACATGCGAGTCAAACGAATCTCCTCAAAGGATAAGGCATACGAGTCAAACAAATCTCTTCTAAGGATAAGGCATGGGAGTAAAACGAATCTCCTCGAAGGATAAGGAATACAACCAGAGTTCAAATCACATTCGAATATTTGATTACCATTATTCTGTTAATCCGAGACCTTAAACAGGGTTTAGTCCTAACACTCCAATTGTCCTAACGAATCGTTGTGACAGGTGGAAAAAAATGTAACAATTTTTTTTTCTGTTATTTTCTTATTGGAAAATTAATCGGTGAAGCGTCTTTCTTATGCTTAACAAGTCTTTCTTGTATTGAACATTTTACTGTGACATTTTTGTCATATGTCCCAACGATTCGTTAGGACAATTGTTGCAGTGAACTAAAGCAAAAAATATAAGATCTCTTGATAACTTTTGAGGATACAATTTAACCACAAAGTTAAGTGAAATTTCAACACAGGTCATATGATCTATAAATATTTTATCCTTCCCAAGAAAAATATCAAAATAAATTAATTAATATTCAATACAAAGGACAGAACATTATTGATACTCGTCTAATATTTACCTTAACACCAGTGTAGTTAACAAGAGGTAAATGTGACCCATGATATCTTTTCTAAGTAGATTAGATATAATTTATTTATTTATTTATTTATTTATTTATTTTTTACAAAGACGTTTATGCCATTCTACGAACTAAACAATTATAAAATGAGGGTATGCTATAAGCAAAAAAAGGAGGAAATACAGGGGTGGGTAATGGGGGTGTGGAGAAGAACAGAAGAGATAAAAATAATTGTATATACAGATGATCCACATGCAAATAAACATATTTAAGCATTATAATGACAAAGAGATGGAAGAACATATATCAGACTGAGAGAGAGAGAGAGAGAGAGAGAGAGAGAGAGAGAGAGAGAGAGAGAGAGAGAGAGAGAGAGAGAGAGAGAGAGAGAGAGAGAGAGAGAGAGAGAGAATTAATTACAAGTGCAATTTACAACAAAGTTTTTATTTTTTTAAAAGTATCCCTTGTCGCATAAGGCAAATGAAAAAAAATATAGTAATAATAATAATGATTCTTCCACCAAATTTATTTTCAAACTTTGAAAGTTACGATCCGTCTCAACAACATGGAAGCGATTCCACTAACACTAATTCATAAGTTTTAAATATAACAATTCTTTGCTGCCTAATTACTACTATAACGTACGAAGAATAGGTAAATTTAAAGCTACATTAGGGAGTATACTTAAATACACAAATGGAATTTATACGTCTGTGGATGGATTTATGTATGGATGTGTGTGTGTATGTGTGTGTGTGTGTGTGTAGATGAGCATTTCGAAAACTCTTTTAAAATGAAAACTTTTCTTTTAGTCCTCCAGTCACAAATAATTTCGTAGAAATAACTTGAGAGAGAGAGAGAGAGAGAGAGAGAGAGTGAGAGAGAGAGAGAGATATATATATATATATATATATATATATATATATATATATATATATATATATATATATATATATATATATATATATATATATATATATATATATATATATATATATTACACACAACCTTTCCCACAATTGTGGGGATGGTGTCTACCATAAGCCACAATCATTCCTAATACTCATATATTACCACTCTTTCCACTCACTTCTATCATCCGTCAACCATACACCCTCATGCCAGCTCAACCCTCTGTCCTCAATAACTCCTTGATCACGCTCATCCAATCCAACCTCCTTTCGTTCTCCCCCTACCTCTCATACCCATCATTTCCGAAACGAACACCTTTTTTGCCAATCTCTCTCCATTCATTCTACAAATATGTCCAAACCACCTCAGCATACTCTGTTCAGCTCTCCCAACCAAACTCCTTCTCCAACTACATATCTCTCTTATTCTAACATTCCTGACTCTCTCTCTTCTACTTATACCACACACCGCTCTTAGACCTTTCATTTCGAAAACTTCAATCTTTTTTTCTTTTCCTCGCATTCAGCCTCCAAACCTCGCTACCATACATAACTACCGGTACACAGCAACCCTCGAACATTTTCAACTTCACCTCTCTGGACAACTTTCCCCTGTTCCAAATATCCCCCAAACACCCTAGCACTTTCTCCCCTATCTTATAATATACCCTACTTCATCGTCCACACTACCATCTCCTCCCAAAAAATTCACTCCCAGGTATTTAAATGAGTTGACCCACTCCAATCTCTCCCTCCCCACTTTAATCTGCAATTCACCACCCCCACATATACCCCTTCTCCTCCTCTCCCCATTTTTCATCCATAACATTTTACTCTTCCCCGCATTCACCCTTATGCATAACTCGACACAACCTTTTACAAATTCCTCCACCAAAACCTTTAATATATATATATATATATATATATATATATATATATATATATATATATATATATATATATATATATATATATATATATATATATATATATATATATATATATATATATATATATATATATATATATGAGAGAAAAACTAACAAAAATTCGATCAATTAACATAGTGTGCAAAATTCAATAAAAAAATAAAAATAAAAAAAAGAGAGAGAGAAAGAGAGCCCTCCATTTGTAGTCCATTAAGTTCAAACTTTGTATAATGTATGTTAGGGACTTTTCCCCCCGTCCCCCATCTGCCAAGCTGTCCCCCCCATTCAATTCTCCACTTAACGCTGATCGCTATAAACCTTTAGATGTTAATGGGACTTACACTCAAAAACAGCTTTTAAACAATGAACAAAAAAAAAAAAAAAAAAAAAAAAAAAAAAAAAAACTTATGAACAAAAAGCACCACTAAATCTCAATAGAAGAAAATAGGGAGATTTTATTTAAGTACCAAAAAAAAAAAAAAAAAAGTATTTAAGTACCAAAAAAAAAAAAGGTAAAAAATTATTTAAATTGCAATAACAATTCATTTAGGGAAAAAAAAAGTTTAAAGTCTATAAACCGTGACTATATATATATATATATATATATATATATATATATATATATATATATATATATATATATATATATATATATATATATATATATATATATATATATATATATATATATATATATATATATATATATATGAAATGAAACCATATATAGCTCCAGAGCTAATACATTTAACCAATTACTAAAAGTAGAGAAAACGCAAAAGAAAAAAAAACGCAACCATGTTTTAAAAAGCAACTGGAAAAAGAAAATACTAGCGGAAAAGTGTTTGCATTGAGAGAGAGAGAGAGAGAGAGAGAGAGAGAGAGAGAGAGAGAGAGAGAGAGAGAGAGAGAGAGAGAGAGAGAGAGAGAGAAAATATACAATTCTGGAACAAAAGAGGGGTATAAGGGAGAGAATGTTGGAGGGAATTGGGGTGAAATCCCCAAAATCCCAGAGCTAGACGAAAGGAGAAGGCGAGTTAATACCATGAACACTAAGCGCCATTAAAGGAATTGCACTTTTAAAAAGCGTAATGGCACCTCAGTTCTCCAATCACATTAGTGAACAAGAGGATTTGCAGTTTCATACAAGAAATAATAATATATAAATTAATATAAGATTGGATACGAATGTTAAAATTGGTACCTATGTTAATAACATTACATTAATACGAACATAATAGCATGTAATTTGGACAACATTCGTAGGCTTAAAACCAAGGGACTTGTTATTATTTTAGAGTTATACTTATGTGGAAATGTGAAAAAAAACATCACTCAAACACTACACACACACACACACACACACACACACACACACACATCACATATATATATATATATATATATATATATATATATATATATATATATATATATATATATATATATATATATATATATATATATATATATATATATATATATATATATTATATATATTATAATTATTAACGTCTTTATTCAAACAATTTAATTTTAGCTATGAAAAAAAGAAAAAAAAAATGTTTATATTTTAATTTCAAAAAAATATAAATTTTATATTATATATATATTATATATATATATATATATATATATATATATATATATATATATAATATATATATATATATATATATATATATATATATATATATATATATATAAGATACTTCAGTTATTATGCTCTATATTTTCTTATTACTAATTTTAATAAAGTCGAATTTTTTTTTTAAACTGCAATAAGCAATAAAGAAATAAAGAACAAAACAAATCATGCAAGGATTATACTAAAAAATTGCGTGTGTGTGTGTGTGTGTGTGTGCGTGTGTGTGTGTGTGTGTGTTTAGTCATGCGCACACGTGTATACTTACAAAGGAATTAGAATTAGTGGAGCTGGAACTCTTATAAGAGCAATAGAACTTCGTATACACACCAATTGAAAAATGGATACATGTGATTATTTTACATATAGCTGACACCCCCTTACTATATATATATATATATATATATATATATATATATATATATATATATATATATATATATATATATATATATATATATATATATATATATATATATATATATATATATATATATATATATATATATATATATATATATATATATATATATATATATATATATATATATATATTTCAATTGATGTCGGACTATTGAGAAAAGCAATTGTATTTGACAAAGTCCCGAGCCGTAATCTGAGATGGAGCCAATTTCAGATTCAATGTTGAGCACTCGAGATTCTGATGTATCTGACTGGGTGCGATGACCCCACCGAGCGACCTTCTACCCTTCCCCCATAAGGATCAATTTGATTTGCTTCTCTCCATTTTCGGGCTTACAATTTTAAAGACACTATTTCAAAAGTACGTTACTGATGCTAATTAAAAAAAGGGGGGAAGGGTTTCTACCCCCTATCCCTCCCTCCCTTCTCCCCAAAGGCAATACCAAAGTTTAAATTTTTTTTTTTTTTTTTTTTAACTGTTAAAAAAATTTATTCGTTTATTTAAGGAAAAAAAATGATATAAAAAAAAATCTTAATTTTTATATATATATATATATAAAATTTAATTCCATTTTAATTTAAATTTCATCTCTCCCTTTCTCTCTCTCTCTCTCCTTTTACTTCATTTCCCCTAACACTGACACTGCATAAAAGTATTTCTTTTTCAATTAGTAACTAGCTGTAATCTCATTCTTAACCGTGTAGTTAATTAAAAAGTTGGACACACGGAAGACTAATAACAGAACAGAGAAAAGGATATTATGTTGATTTTCTCTTTAGCAAATTTCTTACCCTCTCTCTCTATCTCTCTCTCTCTCTCTCTCTCTCTCTCTCTCTCTCTCTCTCTCTCCCCATCGTTTCCAATATTGTCGGATTAATTGAGTGAGGTTAGCTTTCTTGTTAACATCATACCAATTGGATCTGTTATTGGAAGACCATCAATTCAAATGCTTTTTTTTCAGTTTCCTTATAACAAGGGGAAGGGGCTAAATGTCTTCTTTTACTCTTAAAGAGAGAGACACGCACGCACGCACACCCACACCCATATATATATATATATATATATATATATATATATATATATATATATATATATATATATATATATATATATATATATATATATATATATATATATATATATATATATATATAATATTTTTTTTTACTTTTAACGTCAGATATTGTTTTACAAACTTCTTTCTATAGCTTGGCACACACAAGATGAAAAATATCTGTAAGAAGAAGAGGCGTGAAAGTCGGCTTTATGCAGCGCCTCTGGAAGGCCCTTATTTCGATGCCTGGCGAGATTCATTTCCAAAGACTCTGTGCCATCCAAAGCAATATTAGAAACGGGAAATGGAAAAACTAATTTCGCTTCAGAGGAAATTTATATGTTTAGGTTACCCTTGAAAGAGGGGTGGGTTGGTTTCTTTCTTTCTTTCTTTCTCTTTCGCGCGCTTTCTTTCACAACCCCCTCACCCCACCTACACCCCTCCCCTCCACTCCACCAAGCCATTCTTTCAAGTTGAATTCGAGCAGATTGCAACTGGCGGTACAGGTGTCCAAGATGGGTTAGTCAGGTTTAATATCTAGCAACGCGCTTTCTATAATAAGGCTGTTAAATAAAATCAAACGGTTTTTATGAAAATGTCTTAGGAACAACGATTCCTACGAAAGAAAAGAAAAGGAGGATGTACTCTCATATTAGGCATCAAGAGAGAGAGAGAGAGAGAGAGAGAGAGAGAGAGAGAGAGAGAGAGAGAGAGAGAGAGAGAGAGAGAGAGAGACTACAAATAAAAATGGTATAGGGAGAAAACATAAAGGATATATGAGAAAAGGCACAAATAAAAATTGAAAGACAGAGAGAGAGGGAGAGAAAGAGAGAAACGAATTTTCTCAAAGTAAAACTAAACCTTCCTCCTCTTCTCTCTCTCTCTCTCTCTCTCTCTCTCTCTCTCTCTCTCTCTCTCTCTCTCTCTCTCCCTCCAGTCATTCCTTTCCTCAAACGAGAATTTCATCTTACAGCTTTTATTTATGTCTTGCGATTTCGAACCTTTGCTTCACAACTAGAATAAACAGATTAAAAGTTATTTATTTTCAACATTAAGACAATACGCCTTACTAACAAGCCTAACGATATATATATATATATATATATATATATATATATATATATATATATATATATATATATATATATATATATATATATATATATATATATATATATATATATATATATATATATATATATATATATATATATTACTCTAAAATGTAACTATATCAACTGACGAAAATCCAAAACCTTCATTTACCCACACAACCAATTACACACACACCCACACCCACAGATGCACATGCAAATGCACACACACACACACACCTACTCATTCACACACATCCAAATGAATGTGAACGGACATCAGCAATACAATCTTGATAGGAAGACGACGAGATCGTCTATTTTGAATATCCCAAACACAGAAAACAGTTTAGATTGGTTCCTTCCAACTATCGGAAACTTTGACTCAAACTTAACGCGATTGACGTTACGAACGATCTAACGTGAAACAACGTCGCCATTTTCATATAAAGCCAATCTTAATTTCTTCAAAACTTTTTTTTTTTTTTTTTTTCCTTCTGCTTCTCATATTTCCTCATTCTTCACAACTTTTGTTACTACCTAATTCACACATTCTACAAGAACTCTCTCTCTCTCTCTCTCTCTCTCTCTCTCTCTCTCTCTCTCTCTTCTATATATATATATATATATATATATATATATATATATATATATATATATATATATATATATATATATATATATATATATATATATATATATATATATATATATATATATATATATATATAACAATGACTGAAAAAAATACCTATTTATAATCTTGGTATAATTGGTTTCAGATTTACAGAACTTAACTCTGCCAGACCCTAATTTGGGAATTTAGTCCCATTACCACTTATTAGAGGCTCGTATTAAAAAACTATATATATATATATATATATATATATATATATATATATATATATATATATATATATATATATATATATATATATATATATATATATATATATATATATATATATATATATATATATAATATAATAATATATATATATATATATATATATATATATATATATATATATATATATATATATATATATATATATATATATATATATATATATATATATATATATATATATATATATATATATATATATATATATATATATATATATATATATATATATATATATATATATATATATATATATATATATATATATATATATATATATATATATATATATATATATATATATATATATATATATATATATATATATATTCTTTCTCCAAAAGAAAAAAAATAATTAAATAAATATAAAACCAACTTTATTTAGGCATAAAATTATACGTACCCCCAAACCCCCAACCCTCTCCATGCCTCCCACTCCGCCAGTCATCCCATTCGCGCCTCCCCCAAACCCACCCACCCCTACCCCCCACCGGAGAGAATTAATTTTTTATGTGGTTTTAAATGAGTACCGTGACTCGGCATATTATCTAATACTCTGTATTTAATTTTAATCATTGAGTTTTTCAAAAAAAAGAAGAAAAAAAATCTTATTTTTAACAGGGTTTTAATTTAGCGTTTTTACCAACTTTTTATTTCATTTTCATTTAGGATTTTTTTTTTCAGGCATTTTTTCTTTAATTAAGATACGTTTTGCTCGTTCAATAACTTTTTTTACGCTTTATATAATATATATATATATATATATATATATATATATATATATATATATATATATATATATATATATATATATATATATATATATATATATATATATATATATATATATATATATATATATATATATATATATATATATATATAAACTGAAAAGGCCAATCTCAATTCAACCCTGGACGACTTCGGCAATCCTCCTCCTACTTCTTCTCCTCTCAGATGTCCCATGCCTTTACCTCTGATTACATTTGATCAGGTGCATGGGTTCTGAAATCTATGAACGTCATGAAGGAAAGCGGCCCGGATGGCATTCCTCTCCGAGTTAAAATTTAAAATTTACTCTTAAAATTTACTCTCTATGCCTCAATACTAATACTTTCCCTCAGAGTTGAAAGCGCGCATTGGTCCAGCCTATTCCAAAGAAAGGTAGCCGCTCTCATTCTTAGAACTATCGCCCTATAGGTTTCACTTGTATTCTAAGATCTTTGAAAACCTTCTCAACTCTCACTTTTTGGAGCATCTGGAATCTCATTTCCTTCTTTCTGATCATCAGTATGGGTTTTTACGTTCGAAGTCTACTGGTGATATACTTACCTATCTCACAGATTTATGGTCTTCTGCCCTTAGGGACCATGGGGAGACTTGAGTGGTTTCGCTTGACATATTAAGGTATTTGATGGGGTATGGCATGCGTCATTTCTATCCAAACTCCCCTCCTTCGGGTGTCCTCCTTTTCTTTGCTTACTAATGTCTAGCTTTCTTTCTAATCGTTCCACTTCGGCTGTGGTTGATGGAGCGACTTCTTCTTCCTTTCCTTTCAATAGTGGTGTTCCTCGGGGTTCTGTCTTGTCTCCTACTCTATTCCTACTTTTCATTAATGATCTTATCAACTGCTCATCTAATTCTATCCATTCATATGCCGATGACTCGACTCTCCATTCTTCTACTCATTTCACATCTGCTCCTTCCTTTGCTTCTTGAGTTGCCTCACGTTTTCATCTCTCCGGTTCCATTCTTGCTGATCTGGATAGAATTTCCCAGTGGGGCCGTCTCAACCTTGTGAAATTCAACTCTTTAAATACTCAATTTCTTAATTTCTCAATTAATTTCTCAATTAATTTAAATACTCAATTTCTCAATTTCTCTCTCAAAGACACCTCTTAAATTTTCCATTTCTTTCGGTGGTTCTCCCGTCTCCCCTGTTGACAATATAAACATCCTTGGCTTTCACAACAGAAAAATGTCTTGGAAACCTCACATCACAATGGTTGCTAGGGCTACCTCAAAGAAGCTGGGAGTTCTGTTTAGATCGGGAGAATTTTTTTCTTCTTCGCAGTTACTCCAATTATACAAGGGCCTCATCCGCCCTTGTATGGAGTACTGCTCTTATATGGGTAGCTCAGGTTTCACCCATCTTTTGGATAAGGTTGACTCAAAGGCTATAAGACATAAAATCTTTCGCTCTTTCTGATTCACTTGACCCTTAATTTTTGCAAGGTAACGTAGGTGCCTTCCCTTTTCTATAGGTTCTACAACGGTAAATGCCCGAGGAAGCTACCCACTCGTATACCTCCACCTTTATGGCGTCCTTGTAGCACAAGGGGTGCAATGTCTGCACATATATTTTGTATAGACATAGCCAACTCTGTTCTGTGGAACTCTTTCCCACCTTCTGTGCTTCACACCGAATTTGATCTCAATTTCTTTAAAGCCGTCTATGACCACATAAGAAATTTGCGTTAGGTGGCACACGTAGATTTAAATTTTTTATTTTTTATTTTTTTTTATTTTTTTAAATTGTTTGTTCTCTAACACCCCATCCTTGAATAGGGCTTTGCCCGTGAGCGGTTTTGAAGTGAATATATATATATATATATATATATATATATATATATATATATATATATATATATATATATATATATATATATATATATATATATATATATATATATATATATATATATATATAATATATATAATCCCTCGAATAGGGCAATGCCCATGAAATAAAAACCTTAAGATAATAATAATAATAATAATAATACTGAGAAATATCTTAATTATTAGATAATATAGGTTTATCTGATTTAGAAGTTGTCTAAACATTCACTATTGAATTTTCGAAATTAATATATCGATATTTTCGAAATAAGTATCGATATTGCATTCGCTTAAAAATAATTTTAAAAAGTATAATCATCTCCACTCATTGGTTGTGAGATATATATATATATATATATATATATATATATATATATATATATATATATATATATATATATATATATATATATATATATATATATATTATATATAAATATATATAAAAAATAAATAAAAATATAAAAAAAAAAAAAAAAAAAAAAAAAAAAAAAAAAATATATATATATATATATATATATATATATATATATATATATATATATATATATATATATATATATATATATATATATATATATATATATATATATATATATATATATATATATGAAGAATAAACAATAGGAAATTGAGTAAAATAAATTGGCAATATATAATTCAATTTACAGAAAGGCGTGAAAAGGTTAATTAAGATTTTCTTATTAGATAACTTATAAAATAAAAGACAATTATCAAATGGATACAATTTTAATTTTAATTATTTACACAGAGGTTATTGAACATACGAGTTATATATATATATATATATATATATATATATATATATATATATATATATATATATATATATATATATATATATATATATATATATATATATATATATATACTCAACACCATATCCCGCATGATGCAGGGTGGTGTCGGCTGCAGAAAGTATTCATATTCCTGCAACCGTACGTGGAAAGGGAGAAATACTGGTTAATAGGGTTCCCAGCCTCTAAACCATAATGATATATATATATATATATATATATATATATATATATATATATATATATATATATATATATATATATTATATATATATATATATATATATTTATATATGCAGTAGGTTGTATGTAGAGATAATGTAAAGTACCAAGTTTAAGCCTGCCATAATAAGTCTTACAGAATTTGAAATTGTGGAAAAGGCTAAATGTTTACTGGACCTTCATAACCCAAGTAAAGTTGCATGTTCCGATTGTTTATGAGGTAAAATTCTAAAGGAGGGTAGTAGCAATGTTACGAAGACATCGTATTTATCTTTAAACGATCTACTACATTTGGCAAGGTGCCAGAAGACTGGAAAACAGCATTCAATTTGCCTTTTTATAAGAAAAGTATAGTAAGCAAGATTTGAGAAATAATAGGCTAGTTAGCTTTAAAAACTCTGGTTCTAAAAGTTTTGAAAAAGTTACTGAAAAGACATGGAAGAAACATTTTGTTAATGACAACAGTAACCGTTTTATGAAAGAGTAGGTGAACTCAGACAAACTTCTAAGAATACGTGGAATACATTACTGACAGCACTGACCGGGAAGATCCAGTTGTTGTTTTTTTTTGTTTTTTTGTTTTTTTTGTTTTTTTTTTCTGAGATCAGACTTCACCTACGAGGGCATATGCCGTCCCTCCAGGCAGACAAAATCCTTCCCTTCAGGCCACCACCAGTTCAGAGCGAGTGAACCACACGCTCCGAGAGCTGGTGATGCTCTCCATCCAGCTGATGTTACAAATTTAGAATTCAGAAAAGCCATTTAAATTTGATGGAAAAATTATCACAATGTGGGATAGGTGGAAGGGAACAAGGGTGGATTAAGAGTGGTTGAAGGATGGTTTAATACATAATCATGGGAAATGGTGAATAATGGAATTCCACAGTGGTCGGCCTTGGAGCCAGGGACGAACCGGGGCTCTGCCCGGGGTTACCCAAAATTTGTAAAAAGGTCAAAAGCACTGATATTTTAGGTTAAGAAAAATTAGATATACTAATTTTAATTGAGATTAATTAAATTAAAAGGAAGGAAGAGAATAGCCAACAATCACTTAAATTAATGATTATATGCATTTTTTCATTAAAAAATTTCAGAAAATTACAGATTTTGTATAATAAAAGTTTGAAAAACTAAAAAAAAATTTTTCTAAATTTTTTCACAATAGTGATTCAACAGGTTTACTTAGGTAAGACCCTACGTTAAATTTTGTAAAAATACAAGATGTTAAATTATTAATATAACCTATATATATATATATATATATATATATATATATATATATATATATATATATATATATATATATATATATATATATATATATATATATATATATATATATATATATATATATATATATTAAAAAAATTAACATCAACGATGACTCTCTTGTCTTCTGGAAGCCAAACAAGAATGATCTTCCCACACTAGCAACACTGGCAAGAGTATATTTGTGCCCACCAGCAAATCCCTTCGCCAGTGAAAGAGAATTCAAAGTAGGGAAATCAATTCAAAAAGATAGAATCAAACTATTGGCAAAGAATGCAGAAATGCTACTGTTTTTAAAATACAATCTTAAAACAGCATCATATTCAACGTCACTGCCCCCCCTGTTCTTGAACATTTCACTCCCCTAAATTCTAAAACTTATGATGTAAATGTTCATGAAGATTCTGATAGTGAATAGTGATTTAAGTAAATGAATTGGTAGTTTCCTCTTTTATGCCATATACAAAATGTTCAAGAAGATTCTGATAGTGAATAGTGATTTAAGTAAATGAATTGGTAGTTTCCTCTTTTATGCCATATACAAAATCAATTTGTAACCAAAGATTAATGGAATTAAAATCTTAATTTTCTTATATTTTGTTTGATTTAACCCACCATTAATAAGTATAATTTGCAAGATAAGCTTTATGAAATGTAAGTTTCTTTCTTTCTGGTGATTTTAGAGAATATATCTAATAACAAAACTATAAATTCAATAATTTCTAGTTACAATTAAAATAAAAATAAAAAAAATATATAAAATTTGCAAGAAACGAAAACACGTAAAAAATAACTGTGCAAGTAAAACTAATTAACGTTAAAATTTTTTTTCTCTTTTTTTATTTTTAATCAAAAAACTTAATTTTGCAAGGGAGAAGGGGGAGGTGTGAGGGGTGAGACGGGGAGATATAAAGGGGGGAGTGCTCGAGGGAGATCCTTTATATAGTTGAAGAGACCAAGACGTTCTCCGCCTATGAAAGCAAAATGTAAGATAATAACAATAAGAGCAATATTAATATTATTTTTCATTAACTTAATTTTCACATCTGCTTAATTTACCAATTTTTAATGCAAAAAAAAAAAATATAATATATATATATATATATATATATATATATATATATATATATATATATATATATATATATATATATATATATATATATATATATATATATATATATATATATATATATATATATATATATATATAAACTCTAATAATAAAACAAAGATGCCTTTATGTAGGCGCAACATAATGAGATATGTTGTAATAATAACATATGACATATGCTGCCCAATGACATGGATGACGTCTACGACCCCATCAAGTAGCCACATACTGCAGTATCATTATCAAAGACCCGAAAACCCGAATGACCACATAAGAGGGCACCAAAAAACCCAAGACTTCAAAACACAAATGACCACATAAGGGCGTACCAAAACCCTATAACCTAAAACACAAATGACCACACAATTAAATACCAATCACCGAAGATCATAAAACACAAATGACCACAGAAAGACGTGTCAATCACCAGAAAACATCAAAACACAAATGAGCGCAGAAGGACCTATACCAATCACAAACACAAACACAAACACAAACACAAATGGGGAGGTAATACCTTAAAAGACTCGGGGGGGGGGGGTTCTTGAATTAAAGAGACAAAATTATTAACTATTCGATTTACTTTGAAAACAAAAGTAAACAGTAATATTTTTAAAAATTTTATGGCATTTTCCTCACGGCATTGTAACATCACAAGATCACCTCGGCGGCATCACATCATGTCGAAGACAATTTCAATTTAACACAGGAATTTCTACATAAAATTCTTTCACCAGATATATATATATATATATATATATATATATATATATATATATATATATATATATATATATATATATATATATATATATATATATATATATATATATATATATATATATATATATATATATATATATATATATATATATATATATATATATATATATATATATATATATATATATAT
>SEYY01018609.1:0-2500 GCA_009176605.1 Armadillidium nasatum | reverse complement strand
AACTAAGCATGTATCAAAAAATTTTCTGGCCTTTCAACTTATATTAAAGAATAACGTTAATTATACAGAAGCTTCAAAGCTTAATTTAAAATAAAATAAAATAAAATAAAATAATAATAATAATAATAATTATAATGGAACATAACCTATGATGATATATCTTTCAACACACTCTCTCAACATTTGACAATAATTCATTGCACTAATTTATTTATTTATTTAATTTTTTGTAAAGGTTTTTGGTATATCAAAGCAATAAAAAAAACTGTAGGGAAAAAGGAAAGAGGTCCTTATGAAAGTGAAATATTCGTCACATGCTGAGAGTGGATGTCGTAGGATACATCATCGTGGAAAGGATCCCTTTCTTGTAATAAATATTATCCTTCTTATTCAGAATTGTCACCACTGTTTGGAAGTTACCCTAAATGAACTTATCACCGACAACCAGATTACTATTCTAGTTTGTTAGTCAATTTATATTGACTTTAAGATCGCAATTGCTTCCTCTTTTTTTAATTTTATTTTGATATTGCCTTTTGTAAATATTTGCTTGTGTATTACAAATGTTGTTTACTTTCAAATGTATCGTAACCTTGGTAATAAAATTACTTAGAAAAATTATCAATAATATAATAATGAGAATAGTAATTAATAATAATAATTTGGTGAACACTAAATTTAGCCAATATACAAATTTATTATTATTATTATAATTATTGGGATAATTAAAATTTTTCATTAAATCTGTGTGTAAGAGGTTTAACAAATTTACTGATGTACATTTTTTAACTATGTAAATGTAGGTCAGCTATATAATATGGGAATAGAGTAACATTTTAAATATTTTATTGCCTCTATAAAGTGAGGGATAGGCTATTTTTTATACCTTGAAAATCTAATTTTTTAAAAATAAATTATCATCAAAGAATAATGTGGGTGTGTATGAGCATTAATACAATACAATGATCTGCACAAAAAAATTATAATGTCTAACAAAATGGTTAATATAGGTATCATGAGGAAATTGAAGTCTAATAGCTACTAAAATGATAATACTGGTGAACCTCCACTCTTCGATTAAAAATAAGTATAAATTATAAACTTAATTTTATTATATGTAAGTTATGACTTCATTTATAAATACAATAAACACATAATATAATTAAGGCGAACTGATAGAGATCTGCTTAATACAAAAAAAAAAAGCAAAATTATTCTGTAATAAAAGATTTGTAAACTATAAAATCTCTTTACCAAGAGTAATAACTTCTAAGTTTTCACTTAGCAATTTCTTTAAAAAAGTTAACTAGTCATATTACCCTCTGATGGTAAGCCTGTCTTTGTTAAGAGCTGTACTATGTGATGAAAACCAAAAATATCATTTTATATAAGAATGAGAAAGACAATTTTGTTTTAAGACATCCATTTTCCTGCACAATTGTTGTACATTTTTATCTTCAATCTACTAACAGTAGAAGTGTTATTCAGGTTACTATAAAAAATGTACAAGAGTATATAAACTGAAAATATGTGAGATACTTAGTGGAGTCTTAAAATTACTTGTATAAAAGAAATCTATTAAATTGGCACCATTAAATGCCTTTTATTAATTAATAATTACAATTTTATTTAGACAAGCTTTTTCAGCTATTTTTATTTGATTAAATAACATTAAAAAATAAAACCATTATATTTGAATTCATTGTTCAACTTTCCTATATTATTTGTTTTTATTCGTGTTAATGTCATGTCTGTTGAATAACAAAAAAAAAAAAAATTATATTTTTGGTTTTAATTTCCTAATAATGTAATTTAGTTTTCCTGTAAAGTATTATTAGTGATAAACTTATCTTTAACTTATTAATACTAACAAAATTAGTAAAATTTCCAATTGAGTTATTATATATATATATAATATATATATATATATATATATATATATATATATATATATATATATATATATATATATATATATATATATATATATATATATATATATATATATATATATATATATATATATTCTCCTTACCTTAATATAAGTGCACCGAGCATCCCCCTTAAAGTTTCCTTCTCCATCAGTATACAATTTAGCTTTAAATTTTTGTGTTGCTGGATCTTTATATAAGAGTCCACATTTAGACATGAACTCAATGAAGTCCTCCTCCGTCATATCTTCAGGTAAATTGCTGACATAAACATTTTTATTGTGTGCATCATCAACATCAAACCATCCTTGACAAACAGGAAATTTTAATTAACTTTAAAAAATAAAATGATTTTAAGACCCATTATAAGTCTTAGATTTGAAAGATCATAAAATCTGCCTTAAAAGTAACCAATACATAAGGTCCATTTTGCTACATTTATGAGGTGTGGGTTATAATACTCATCTATTATACAATTCATACCTTCAAGAATTCAATTATATAGAAGTTTCATTGGGCTTTCAAAATACAAAATTATCTTTGGAAAATATAAGCCTATATCCATGTTA
>SEYY01018608.1:0-22500 GCA_009176605.1 Armadillidium nasatum | reverse complement strand
ATCCAGTAGGTCCGGCGTTTGAAACGCAAGTGAGGAACTGTATTGACTGGCATTGCAGAGGGGTTAAGTCCTCTTTTTTAATTTTAATTTTTGTGAAGCAACACATCTTTCGATTCATAGTAATTTTGGGAATTATTGGAAAATTAAATGCTAAAAGGAAAAAAAAGAATTAAGTTAGAAGTAACCTCTGGTCAATAATGAATGATGATTTCGTCGCAGTCGAGTCAGATGAAGATTAGTTCTTTGCATGGTTCTAAGGACTGGGAACACTTTTCAACCAAGTTTTATTCCCACGTACGATTGCAGGAATTTCAAATTTCTGCAATTGACTCCACCCTGCATCATGCGGGATTGGTGTGTATTGTTATATATATATATATATATATATATATATATATATATATATATATATATATATATATATATATATATATATATATATATATATATATATATATATATATATATATATATATATATATATATATATATATATATATATATATATATATATATATATATATATATATATATATATATATATATATATATATATATATATATATATATATATATATATATATATATATATATATATATATATATATATATATATATATATATATATATATATATATATATATATATATATATATATATATATATATATATATATATATATTGATGTTCGGAACGGAGTTCTGGAGGGCACCAATGAAGTCAAGTAGAAAGATAATATACTGGTTTCTGAAATCAATACC
This sequence comes from Armadillidium nasatum, assembly GCA_009176605.1. Lineage (NCBI taxonomy): Eukaryota > Metazoa > Arthropoda > Malacostraca > Isopoda > Armadillidiidae > Armadillidium > Armadillidium nasatum. The sequence continues at coordinate 21,739 of SEYY01018608.1, read as the reverse complement.
CTTTTAAAAAAAATTTAAGAAGGAGTAGAAGAAATAGGGTGAGAAAGAAGAAGCTCATAAAGAAGTTAGGGGAAAAAATCATCTAAGATGGTTGGATCTATTTGGGAGAATGGATAACCAGAGGGTGTCGAAGAGGTGTTGGGAGTGAAGACCGGGTGGAAGAAGACCGAGGAGAAGGTAGAAAGATGAAATGGAGGGGGTGTTTTTAAAGCATGACTTTCCTTTAAAATAAATGTGCTGAAGTAGAGCAATGCTTTTATTGATCCGAGACACTGGACAGCGAAGCTGAATCGACTAACAAGCAGATAGAGCTGAATAATAGTAATAATTATAATAATAATATTAATTATAATAATAATAATAATAATAATAATAATAATAATAATAATAATAATAATAATAATAATAATAATAATAATTTAGGAAATTAATATCATCTTTTGATTTAATAAAAGTCTTGTATTTGATTTCTAAATTTCTGAATTATCAATGAAACTTAACATTATTTGAATTAATTATTTATATATGCATACTTGAACTAAATCACACTTATTCTTAATTGAAAAAACTTCCTCTGAAGATGTCTCAAATACAGACGAAACGCGTCAGGAAATTACTATAAATATACTTTCTACTTCTGCTGTAGTTTATTCTTAAGGATAATTTTAAAAATTAAACTATGTTCGAAAATAACTATTCAGAAATTTGAAACTCAAATGCAAGAATTATGATAATAATAATAATAATAATAATAATAATAATAATAATAATAATAATAATAATAATAATAATAATAATAATAATAATAATAATAATAATAATAATAATAATAATAATATGTTTAAGTTCTTAAATATTCTCACCATTTCTGAATACATGCGGTTCCACCACTTCAATTTGCTGTCGTACAATTTCAATAGCCTCTGAAACGGCTCTTTTGATCTCTTCCGACGGGAGTTCTAAATTGAAATGCAAAGATCCTTTTGAGTCGTTTGGTTCGTCTCCCGAGCAAAGTACTACATTTAGAAGTGACAAAAGGCACAAACCAATACTGAAGCAAAATAAGAAAAAATATAATTAAGAATCTTTCTTTAGATGAAAATTTTGAAAACTATGTTTTGGAGTAAATTTTACGCTATTTTATATACTTTAAAGAAATATATATATATATATATATATATATATATATATATATATATATATATATATATATATATATATATATATATATATATATATATATATATATATATATATATATAAGAGAATGAAGACTTAGCGCAGTCAGAAGTGATGAAAGTACTCTCCCATCCTCCTGAGCATAACCCGCGGAGTGATAGGGTGGACTTGGCCATTCCGTTTAACCCCGTTGCCATTTGGTTCGTTCATTTTCGTGATTCACCTTCTCAGAGGGTCTTTAGTGTTCTTTGACCCATATTAAAGCGCCTATGCTTCCACTACCTCCCCACATTTTCACATCTTCACATGTACTACACAAATTTGAAAGCACCTACTCAAACATTACCTCTTTTTAAAGAATCAAAACTTAAAAATAGCGAAATATAAAGCTGCCTTGTAGAAGCATGAGGGGTGGTTTCCAAAAATAGTCATTCTTCCATCCCTCACCCCACCATCACCACTTGGGAGTTGATGGTCTCAGGAGATGGGGTTGGTGTCACTAAGACGATGCTGCCGACTTGTCTTGGTGAAAGGTCTTATTTTTTCACTGATTTATGCAACGTTCGCTTTGACGAACGCCATTTCTCTTCTTTAAGACCTCATCTTTTGTTCTTAACTGAAACTCAGGTTGTGGTGTTTAGTTTTTTTTAGGTGAGTATGTCTATCAGTCTTTTCCAGTGAGGCAGGCAGACTTGAGGGTACGGTAGGTGAAGAGGGTCTCTTTTTTTTTGTGTTTGTATCATATTGTATCATATTTCTTATTATTATTATAATTTTTATATATATTTATATTATTTATATTTTTTTATCATTATATATATATATATTTTTATATGATTGTTGAATGAAAGGCATGAGTGGTGAGTGTAAAGGCGGTTTCAGGGAATCTATCTTTTCACCTCTTGTTTCTCTAGTTTTAATAACCTTCTATTCTGTCTTTTTTTGTTTTAGTCGTCTGGCATTCCCCACTCTGTGTGAAAGGGAGTGATTGTGGTTTTGTATGTAAATGGTTTATTATGATTTTTTTTCTTTTTTTAGGTTAATAATTGAGATTTTGTTTTGTTCGAGTAGATTGCAGAAGTATTAAGTGAGACATAGTAATTGCTGGCTAAACAGGTATTAATTTTAATTATATTATTATTATCCTTGTTATATTTGTTATATAATTATGATTATGGTTAATATTATTATTATTATTATTATTATATTATTATTATTATTATTATTATTATTATTATTATTATTATTATTATTATTATTATTGTTATTATCATTAGATGTTAAGAAAGAGGGTTTTTCTTTCTTTCCAGCTCAGCTGCACTGTGTGTTGAAAAGGAAAGAAAAACTGGACGGGACTCCGTTCAGTTTTTTTTTTTTACTGGATTTTTTTTCTGGAATTGATTTTTTGCTTTTGCCTGCAGCTTATCCAGTTTTGTTTTTGCTTTTTGCTTGAAGCAGTGCTTTCTTTTATGTTTATATTATGTGTGGCTGAAGTTATGCTTTGATCCAGTTTTTTTGCTTAAAGCAGTGCTTTTGTGATTTTTTTTTCCAGCAGATATTTTTTTTCTGTACTGGAAAGGCCTGTAAGAGAAAAAAAAAAAAAAAAAACGGATAGCCTTGTAATACAAATCAGTTATTACAACTGTTTATATAAAGTGGATACTCTTAACTTACTTGATACTTAGCATTGTAATAAAAATCAGTTATTACAACTGTTTATATAAAGCGGATACAAGATTTATATAAAGTGGATACTCTTGTATTAATATTACTTTTATATTGTTTCTGTTGCATAATTGGTGTATTTATTTTTGTTATATTAAAGGGGTAAAATTAAAATTGAGATATTGGGAGGGTAGAATTACAGTAAAGTAATTGTGAAATAAAAACGTTGTTGTTTTTTTTGTTTATTATTTTCATTGTTTTTGTTATATTTTATATTATTATTATTATTATTATTATTATTATTATTATTATTATTATTATTATTATTATTATTATTATTATTATTATTATTTTTACACAATAAATTATTGCATATGTTTTGTTATCCTATGTATTAATATTATTTTTATTTTTGTTAATTTATATTATATTATATATTATCGGTCCGATTATTATTCAGTTATATTTCGCCATTTATTTTTTATACAATAAATTATTGTGTTTTGCTTTTTGTTTATTCCATCACTTTCCTTGGTAGAGAGCCTTCATTAGTAGTTTTGTAGTTATATTTTCTTTTACTGCCACAAGGTGATTGAGTGCTCTAACAGAAACCCTACTCTGCTTCCTCTTACTGTCTCTATCCTCAATTTTCATTTAAAAGCGGATGTTGAGTATTTGTGCACAACGATGTTGTTTATCTTATTTGGAGTTTTCTGAATTCTCTACTTTATGGATTAAGCTTTCCTGCAACTCTACAGCTAAATTCTTTTCTTTTGTCAACTTATCTCCTAACTTTACTAACTATAAAAAATTTTCAACAATCTAAATTTTAAAATAAAACTCATTATTTCCTCTACACCATTTTCTGAAATCATTATTTTAGGTGATTTCAACTTTAACCACCGACAATGACTTTTATCTAGCTCTCACGATTCAGCTGGTAAACTCGCCAACCACTTTCCTATTGAAAGAAACCTTGAGCAGTTCGTGCAACTCCCTACCAATATCCCTGACTTCCTTTGTATAAATTCAACAAACTTGATCTTTTCTTAACTTCTTATCCTTCTCTCTACACTGTTAAGTTCTTTTTTTTCCTCTTTTTTTTTTTTGTCATCCGATCAGGTTTTTATCTCTATACGTTGTTTTGTATCTTCAGATATTTTGTGGGAGGTGTCCCTCTGAATGTACAGATCTCATAACCGAGGTGATTCTCTCTGTCATAGAGGCGTCTATTCCATATCCTTTCCTTCAACTAAACCTAACAAACCTTGGTTTCACTCTGCTTGTTCTCAGGCTATGAACAGTAGAGATGCTGACTTCAGGGATTTCCACCGTTTTCAAATTCCAGAAACTCATGCAGCTAAAATTTCATCCCAAAAACGTGCAAACTCTATTCTTCGTAACATGAAGCATTTTTTATCTAGAAAATGCAAAAATCTTTCTGGTTCCTCTTCTTTAGGCTCTTTCTGGTATCTTGGAAAAAATGTTAACTTTAGTTTTGCTTATTTCTCTTTTCCTTCTCTAGTTTCTTCTGAAGACAGAACTGCCGTTTTTCTTCGACTAAAGCCGAATTCTTCGTTCAGACTTTTGCCTCTAATTCAACCTTGGACGACTCCGGAGCTATTCCTTTTGGCCCAACCCCCTCCAGCTCATATATGACTAAATTTCTAATTTCATGTTCAGATGTCATTTCTGCTCTCTCTAAGTTTAACACTAAGAAGGTGTTCGGTCCTGATAGTATCTCTCTTGTGGTTCTCAAAACTTGTGCTTCTGAGTTTGAAATCTGCCTTGTTAAACTATTTCGCCTTGTCTTTCTACTTCAAGCTTCCATTATTTCTGGAAATGTGAGCTCATTCAACCTGTGCCGAAAATAGTAAACTCCTCTGAACTCTCCAACTACCGTACTATTTCTTTAATTTCCGATCTTTCTATTTCCCATAAGGGAAAGATTTGGAAACATCTCAATTCTTCTTACCTTATCTCTGACTGACAGAATAACTTTCGTATTAAAAAAAAACACTCTACTGGTGATCTTCTTTCTCTCTTCTCTAATTCTTGGGCCCCTCCACTCTATATATATATATATATATATATATATATATATATATATATATATATATATATATATATATATATATATATATATATATATATATATATATATATATATATATATATATATATATATATATTTCGAAAGATTTGTCTCAAAGCGTTGATTTTAAAACTTCCCTCTTTCGGAGTCTATCTTTCTCTCTGATTTCCTTTCTGGTAGTTCTATAGCAGTTGATGTAGACTGCCAACGTTCAAAATTTAAATCGATTAATAGTTATATTCTTCAAGGATCTGTCCTATGCCCAACACTTTTTCTGTTTTTCATTAATGACCACAATCTCTATTATTTCATCACCTATTCACTCCTATATTGACGACTCTACATTTCATTACTCCTTTCAATTGAGACAGAGAAAACGTGGTGGTTTTCAATGCCTCAAAAACTCTATACCTTTATCTCTTTACTCGACACAACAATTTTGATATCTTCTTCGAAAACACACAACTCAAGCATTCATCTGTCCTTAATATTCTGGGTATGTTTTTTTTCACGTGATCTTTCTTGGAAGGATTACATTACTTCTCTTTCTAGACAAGCTTCTAAGGGGTTGGGCGTTCTGAGGAGCTTTAATAATTATCTTACGCCATCCCAATTGCTATCTCCTTATAGGGAGGTTGTTCGCCACTGAATATAGTATATCTCACATATCAAGGGTAGTTCCACTCATTCAGCTCTTCTTGAAAAGGTGGAGTCTAGAGATTTTCATCTTAAAAACTCTTCCTCTCGCACTAATCCTCTCCAGTCCCTTTCTGCCAGTGGAATCGATCAGTCCTCTATACTATCGCTATTGCAATGGACACTGCTCTTCTGAGCGATAACGTTGCAAGCCTTCTTCATTGAGAAAAGCTCGTGCGACACATCTTTCTTCACAGACTTATCCTTTCTCTATCCAGAACTCTGATTCCAGAAATAACAGCTATGCTCAATATGTCAAGTTCTCTACTGATAAATCTGAAACACACTCCCTTTATCTGTTTTTCCAACTTTCTTTCACTTAAACATCTTTAAACGCCGTGTATCGGGACATGTCGGCCTTTAACTTGAATAGATTTTCGGTGTTTACCCGACTGATGGAAATTAGTTGTCCACTGACCTTCGTCCACCAGAGGTATAAAAAAAATTATATATATATATATATATATATATATATATATATATATATATATATATATATATATATATATATATATATGTATCATCTGATGGGAAAAAAGCAGAGGGCTACTTATTTCCAACAGAATTATGGAAATATTGGAATCATGGTCAAGTTAAAGGCAGATATTTCCCGATACAAGGCGTTTGAAGGTGTGGATGTCAAAGGATTGGAAAACAGATTAAGAAGGTTTGTTCTAGAATCTAGAATTTACTAATCTAGTAGAGTACATTAAGATTGAACATACTATTCATCTTTGAGGTCATAGAGTTGGACAGAGAAAAAATATGACTGTGCAGAAAGGCGTGTATTACAAGCCCTTCTCGGTAGGTGAAATATGGTGCGGAGAGTACAGAAAAAAAGCGTCCGTTGTAATCGAGATAATATTCGTATATAGAGAGTGACTCAAAAATCATAGGGGCAGATAGAAATTGCATAGAGTTAGTTAGAGAGAGAGAGAGAGACCAAAATCTCTAGACTCCTCCTTTTAAAGAGAGTTGTTTGAATGGTACAATCCCAGATGTGTGAGACTAATCCATACAGAGGCTAACAACACCTATATAAAGAGAGAAAAAAAAATGAAGATATTCGGAAGGCGCCTCAGAACATCCAACCTTCTAGAAACTAGCCTAGAAAGAGAAATAGTATGATCCTTCCAAGAAAAATCGCGAGAAAGAGAATTACCATGAATATTAATTTAGAACGCACGAAGGTTTGAGTTGTGTGCTTTCGAAGATGTTGCAATTTTGTTTAATGTTGCAGTGTCAAGTAGGGGCCATATGGAAGCATTTAGTTTTCGAGGTATTAAAAATGAACATGCTTTCACTGCCCCAATTTGAAATAGAGAAAAATTAGAAGTTAATGGCTCTTAGAACATTCTTCTTGTATCCATTAATTTCTGTTTTGAGGGACGTTTTTCCAACTGAAAGGAGTAATAAAGGTGGATAGATGGACAGGTGGTAAAATAATAGAAGCCATAAATGAAAAGTAGAAAAAGAATGGAAATAGAGCATATTTAAAGGGAAAAACATGATCGTCTCCAACAGCTGTTATAGAACGACAGGTACAGAAATCAGAGAGAAGGACGCAGAGAAAGGGATTTAGAAATCAAAGCTTTGTGCCAGACTCTGTCGAAAGCTTTCGGTATGTCTAGCGTTTCATATATATATATATATATATATATATATATATATATATATATATATATATATATATATATATATATATATATATATATATATATATATATGTATGTATGTATATATATATATATATATATATATATATATATATATATATATATATATATATATATATATATATATATATATATATATATATATATATATATATATATATATATATATATATATATATATATATATATATATATATATATATATATATATATATATATATATATATATATATATATATATATATATATATATATATATATATATATATATATATATATATATATATATATATATATATATATATATATATATATATATATATATATATATATATATATATATATATATATATATATATATATATATATATATATATATATATATATATATATATATATATATATATATATATATATATATATATATATATATATATATATATATATGTATAAGTCCAACTCCACGTCCACGACGTACACCCTGGGCAACGAAGCAGGACCATAAGTCCTGTTTCGGCAAACGGAGATATGGCTAGGGCAGGATAGGCTTAGCAAGCCACTGCTTGAATAAACTTGCTTTCAATACCCTAGAAGCAGCCTCGGAAACACGCAGATCTCATGGTTTAAGACTTTGGAAACGAAAAAGGAATATGAATAAGGACTACACTTTTGATAAAATTAAAACTGCCACTATAAATGTGGGTACATATAGAGGAAAGGAAGAGGAGATAGTGGAGATGATGAAAGAAAGAAGGATAGATGTTGTGGGCATGTCGGAGATGAGAGTGGAAGGGACGGAGTGTGGTAGAAACATAGGAGGAGGTTACGTGTTAGCGTATAGAGGAATTGATGTTGGAATAAAGAAGCATGGTGTGGGGTTTATTTTTGGCCCAAAGATTACACCTTTTATCCAAGAAGTAAGAGGAATAAATGAGAGAATGATTATAAGCACTCTTAAGATCAAGAGGAGGAAATATCGCCTATATCAGATATATGCCCCACAACAGGGGCACACAGAGGAGGAAAAGGAGGCTTTCATGGACTTGGTGGAGGAGGAGGTGGAAAGTGGTGACGAAGAAAATATGATACATCTATTAATGGGTGATTTTAATGCCAGGGTTGGAAAGAGAGAAAATGTAGTGGAACGAATGTTGGGCCCACATGGTGAAGATGAAAGAAATCCAGAAGGGGAGCGACTCATCGATTTTTGCATGAGAAAGAATTTAAAAATTATGAATGGTTTCTTTAAACACAGGGAATCACATAAGTTTACTAGATATAGGTGGAATCAAATATCCGGAATATTTGATCAAAAGTCTATAATAGACTATTTTATTGTATCCGACTATAGGATAGTGGAAAATGTAAAGGTAATTCCGGGAGTCAGTTTTGACTCTGATCATAGATTGGTAGTGGCAAAAATAAAAACACAAGAAACAAGATGGCAAATAACAGAAAAGCGAAAAGTAATTAAGGTGGAAGCCTTAAAAGAGCAAGAAAAGAGGGAGGAATATGTGGAGAAGTTAAAGGAAAGATTGGCAAGAATAGAAGATACAAATGTAAATTTGCAGGAAATTATAGGTAAAACAGCAGAAGAGACCCTGGGAGTAAAATGGTATGGAGGAACAAGGAGAAAGCATACTATATGGTGGAATGAGGAAGTAAAGATGGCGGTGTGCGAAAAGAATAAGAAAATGAGAAGAAGAACAGTACAGACTAGAGCAGATTATGTGACTGCAAGAAATAGAGCAGAGATAGTAAAAAGGGAAGTAAAAAGACTGATGAATATAAGACTGGCAGAAGAACTGGAGGAAGATGTGGAGGGAGGAAAGAAGAAGATATTTAAGCTGGCAAAAACGTATAAAAAATCGAAGAAGAAACTTTATAGTATCAAAGATAAAGAAGGTGAAGTACTTACGGCCCAAGAAGAGGTAAACGAGAGATGGACGGAATATTTTGAGGAGTTGTTAAATGTAGAGGTAGATTTAGGTGAGGAGGAGCAATATGAGAGAGAGAGGGAGAGGAGGATCCTATAACGGAGGAGGAATATGAGGAAGCATTGTCAAAGATGAAAAATGGAAAAGCGCCGGGTGAGGATGGAATAGTTATAGAACTGATAAAAGAGGGAGGAGTGGAGTTGAAGAAGAGAGTAGTGGACCTTTTTAACAGGTGTTGGAGGGATGGTGTAGTTCCCGGTAGATGGGGCAAAATAATTGTTTTACCCATCTACAAGGGCAAGGGAGACACGGGGGAGTGTGGAAATTATAGAGGAATAGCACTGTTGGACCATATAGCCAAAGTATACGAAAGAATTCTAGAGAAAAGATTGAGAAGAATGATAGAAGGGCAGTTGGGTGAAGAGCAACATGGGTACAGGAAGGGAAGAAGTACCTCGGACCTACTGTTTGCCTTGAGAATAGTATTAGAGAAGAGCTGGGAATTTAACAAAACAGTGTATATAGCCTTTCTGGATTTAAAAAAGGCCTTTGACTCAGTACCCAGAAATATACTGTGGAGAATGTTGGGAGAGGTATATGGAGTGGAGGAAAGATTGAGAAAAGCAATAATGAGCTTGTATACTGTATGTGAATGTAAGGTAAGAACCGGATGCGAAAATGATAAATGGTTTGAAATAGGGACAGGAGTAAGGCAAGGAAGTATTCTGTCTCCACTGCTTTTTATAGCATACTTGGATGTGGTTATTGGTAGGGTTAAAGAAGAATTCCCGAACATGAACGGTGATATAATGGGGTATGCAGATGATTTAGCTTGTTGGAGTGAAGAAGAGGAAACATTGAGAGGGTTAATGGAGAGTTTTGAGAGAAACTTGAGAGAGGTGGGGCTGAAAATGAACACGGAAAAGACGGTAATTATGAGAGTGGGTAGAGGAGAGGAGAGAGAGGTAGAGATCATCATTGACGGAGAAAGATTAAAAAATGTAGAACAGTTTGTGTATCTGGGTAGTGTTTTTACGAGTAGAGGAGGATGTGTGTGTGAGGTGGAAGCTAGAATGGAAAAATATGGAAGAACAATGAGAGCACTGTTCCCAATTATGAAGGATCGGGTGATGGATATAGAGGTGAAAAGGATTATATTCGATAATATATTGGTGCCCACCCTGACATATAGAGCAGAAACCTGGAGCGTTTCAACTAGGGAAGAAAAAAGGATCGAAGCTGCTGAAATGAGAGTGTTGAGAACGATGATGGGAAAGACGAGAAGAGATAGATTGAGAAATGAATGGTTTAGAGAGAGAGTTGGTGTAGTGCCGGTGTTAAATAGAATCGACGCGGCGAGATTGAGGTGGTGGGGGCATGTGGAGAGAATGACTGAAGAACGAGTAGCAAGTAGGAGGTGGAGGTGGAGAGTGGAGGGAGTGAGGCCGAGGGGGAGACCGAGGGGAAGATGGAGAGATTGTGTGGAGAGAGCGTTGAGAAGAAATGGACTGCCTGCGATGCAACAACTTTTGGAGGACGGTGTGCTGCTGGAGAGGAATGCGTGGAGGACGATGCTGTCTCCGCTGACAGGCCGTAGGCCTACCTGAGGGAAGACGTAAGACGTAAGTAATATAATATATATATATATATATATATATATATATATATATATATATATATATATATATATATATATATATATATATATATATATAGATTTACTTACTAAAATTCCAACCAGACATTGGTTTTTAACTCTAAGAATGTAAATGAATGGCTTTGAGGGGTTTTTGCCCATCTTTGTGGCCGAGAACACATTTAAGTTCAAATTTTATATATATTTATGTGTAACTACATAAATTTAACTATTGTATCCTGTTTTGGATCCTTATTTTGCCAAAAAAGCTTACTTAAATGGCATTACAAAATTTTACCATACTCATTTTTTCTTCTTCCTTGGCTTATAGCTTTTTATAAAGTTCATTTGCTTCATTTTTAATAACAGATTCATATTCAAGAGGTTATAACCTTTCGTTTGATATGTCACACCCCCTACTTTCCAGGTATATATATATATATATATATATATATATATATATATATATATATATATATATATATATATATATATATATATATATATATATATATATATATATATATATATATATATATATATATATATATATGCTCTGGGGCCTTCTTCAAATTTAGATATATCTACTTAAATTCAATTTTCTCGTGGTTAGACATATTTTATCGTTATTTTTGTTGTATTTTATTGTTCCTGAAACATCACCGCACTTCAAATCCAATGATTAAGTTTAATTAATTAATTAATTATGCCTAATTAATCTAATTATAAAATTAGGCTTTTCTCGTCTGACAACCACTATTTCTGTGGAAATAGAGATCTAATCGTTGTCAAATTTACACAATAGTTTCTCTGTATGATATAGATTCTATTTTTATTCATAATTTTCCTGGGTTACAATTAATTAATTGATAATTTATCAATTAATAATTTGTGGCTTGTTTTATCATATCTTTGTAACCACTGTTCCGATTGATTTTAAATTTGGACAGTTTGTTCTTTGTATTTCATAGATCATCTTGTTCTATAAAGTTGATCATTATTTCCATTAATTAATTAGTTATAAAATTAATGGGATATTAAATATGGATATTACACAAGCAAATGGCACCGGGTTCGCGCCAGAAACTATTGCTATCTTAGAGGAAATTCTTTTTCCACTAAAGGTGAAAAATTGTACCTCAATATTCAAATTTATTATATACCTTTGGGGTATTTCATTCACACCTTTCAATTCGTTTTTATTTATAGTTAATTGTCATAATGGTCTCTAGTTCTTTAAAAATCTATTTAATTGTTTATAATAGTTACAAACAACACTACAAGTTGGTGTTATATGTCAAATTTTTCCCTTTTATAAGGCAACGGAGCTTCTTTTCGTGACCGATTTCTTGCTTAAATTTTCACCGGAGGTTATGGTAAATTTACCCTTGCTTCATTACATAACTTCCTTGTTGCAATTATTTTTACTTCAATTCACCTCCGACTTAATGGGACTTGCTAGATTTCCCTTATTTTCTTGCAAGTTTCCTTTTAACGTAAAATTTGCTTAATAACCTTTGCATCAGAGCATAGGTTTCCTCGCCAGGCATTAAAACTCACAGAAGTGAGCCCGGCTTATGATTGCCGCTGGACGGAAAGTTACATCTTTTGCACGCTCCTGGCAATCTTACGTTAAGTGAACTTATCGGTTCTGGGACCCTAGACAAGCTTAGGCCTTTTTGTTTGCCCAATATTTTTTTAATACCGATAGGGAACGTTCTCTGCTTTTTTTTTTACAGCTTCCCTTCTCTTTGTCCCATTAGCTGTAGATTTAGTGGAAAACGGTCCCATTTTGTGAACGCTTAGAATAATTTTCTGTTGGGATCATCTCCTCGAAGAGATTATAGCCTCTGAACTTTGCATTGTTTGTTGGCATTACAAAGTTTCTCGTGGGCCCGATTCAAGGATTTCTTTGTGGACTGATCACCTTATTTTAGGGCTTCTCAACGGTCGTTTTAATATCTCCTACCCTTAGTACATAACTGGTTTCCATTACCGGTGAGGTATCTTTGCGCGAGAAACGAAACAACCACATCATCTGAAAAATCGCCAATGTTTACTTCCCTGACTATTGTGCAGATTAAGAACAACGATAGGAATAGACGGCTGTCGTTTTTCATTCCTATATCTTTTACTTTCCTATCCTATATGGAAAATAATATATATTAATATTGTCATTCACGTTTAGCATATACCCTTGCAAAACAAGTTTTTTGTTTAAAACTATCGTAACTGGGTTTTTTTCATACACTACTTAGTAATATCTCCCTCCATTTTGCAAATTCCACTTTGGAGAGAAAAAGTGGGATATATATATATATATATATATATATATATATATATATATATATATATATATATATATATATATATATATATATATATATATATATATATTTTAACTATCCGGAAATATATTTAAAATATTAAATATATTTCATCCGCAATCTCACATCCCTATATATATATATATATATATATATATATATATATATATATATATATATATATATATATATATATATATATATATATATATATATATATATATATATATATATATATATATATATATATATATATATATATATATATAATATATATAATATATATAATATATATATATATATATATATATATATATATACACACATATATATATATATATATATATATATATATATATATATATATATATATATATATATATATATATATATATATATATATATATATATATATATATATATATATATATATATATATATATATATATATATATATATATAGGTCAGACTTCGGTTTAAACATGCCACATATCTTAAAAACTACTCAACGTACGTAAAAAAGAATTACATTTTTAGAATCCTTGTCGAATTTTAGTTAGGAAAAGTGTAAAATATTTGCAAAAAAATAAATAAAAAAATTAATAAAAAATGATTTTGTACGACAACTGATGACGTAACAAACAACAACTGATGACGTAACAAACTTAAATTTGATGTTATGATGTTCATATGTCTACGGGGGGCTCTGCCCCCCGTACCCCCCGACCCGTGAGTGATGATGATACTGTAGACTACTTTTTCTGTAGACGATTTGGGGGTATTTTCCATTTTTTCCAATTTCGAGAAAATTGAAAAAAAACGTACCTTGCCATGCGTACGATGATCTCCACAGATAAAAATAAGTAAACTTTACTTATGTAAACTTTATTATTATAAGGATTTTTTTTTTATTTCCCAATTTTTCCTGCCTGAAATTCGACAAGGATTTTAAAAATGTAATTTATTTTTCACTACGTTTCGTATTTTTTTTTTAAAAAAGTCATGTCTAATCTAGAGTCTGGCCATATATATATATATATATATATATATATATATATATATATATATATATAATATATATATATATATATATATATATATATATATATATATATATATATATATATATATTATATATATATATATATATATTTATATATACAATTTTTTCTCTATAAAGTTTTGAAAAAGTACGACAAGAGTCTATTTAAAATTACTTGCAAAACGATATGATATTTTTTATATATAGTGAGTTAAACGAAGTGAGTCAAAATTCATCGACTCGCATCATTTGCTTTCAGTATATTTTAGTTTTTCGTTTAAAAAATATAATTACAGTATTTGGCTTAATTATTTGCTGGTCAAAAATTACATAATTGAAAATATAATTATCAACTGATAATAATTAATAATTATTTCAATTATAATTATAATAATAAAATTTTTCGAACTACGCATTTGAGACTTAATTTCAGAGTCGTTACACCCGCAGTCAACTCAGAGTCACTCACTCATCGACGATTGAGTCACTCAAGCGATCTAACAGCTGACTATATATATGCATATTGAAAATCAGCTTTTGGTATCGTTATATATATATATATATATATATATATATATATATATTATATATATATATATATATATATATATATATATATATATATATATATATATATATATATATATAATATATATATATATATATATATATATATATGGCCAGACTTCGTTTTAAACCAGGTACATATCTAAAAAACAACTGAAGGTACGTAAAAAAGGATTATATTTTTGGAATCCTTGTCGAATTTCAGGTAGGAAAAATTGGGAAATAAAAAATAAATTCTTATAATAATAAAGTTTATATAAGTAAAGTTTACTTATTTTTATCTCCCAAGAAAATCGTACGCCTTTCAATTTTCAATTTTTTCGAAATTGGAGAAAATGGCAAATACCCCAAATCGTCTTCAGGGAAAGTAGTCTATAGTATCATCATCACTCACGGGTCGAAGGGTACAAGGGGCAGAGCCCCTTTAGATATATGTTCGATTTAACACCAAATTTAAGTTTGTTACGTCATCATTTAAGTTTGTTACGTCATCAATTGTCGTACAAAACCAATTTTTTTTTTTCTAAATTTATTTGCAAATATTTTACACTTTTCCTAACTGAAAATCGACAAGGATTCCAAAAAAATCATCTTTTTTTGCATACGTTAAGTAGTTTTTGAAATATGTACCTGGTTTAAACCGAAGTCTGACCTATATATATATATATATATATATATATATATATATATATATATATATATATATATATATATATATATATATATATATATATATATATATATATATATATATATATATATATATATATATATATATATATATATATATATATATATATATATATATATATATATATATATATATATATATATATATATATATATATATATATATATATATATATATATATATATATATATATATATAGTAAAAAATTCACAAGCATTCTCTTTCTAAAATACATATTTGTTTGTTTTGTTTGTAATTCTCTTACAAACAAACTTTTAAATCAACATTTAACACACTTATTCCTTTCGCCACTATTCTTCATCTAAATAATTTTTCTCTCTTTCGGAGAAGTTTAAATGTGTATATTATTTCTCAATTAGTTCTATCGTTTCGTAAATATCAATTGCAGTTTTGAAAGAAACTGTAATTATTTGTTTGCAAAGAGATAGATTGTAAAGTTAATAAATAAATATATGGATTTAAAATTGCTAAGAGGGACCTTTTTTATTACACAAAAAATTTTATTTTTAATAAAGCTATATATTTAGTTAATAATTACTGAACCGATATTATAAACCGATATATCGTTTTATGGTTATTAATTGGATATATTTATTTCATAAACCAATTTTCAATTATAACCATTATAAACCGATATCCTTAGATTTCAGTAATAATTGAAACCGATATTTGGTTTATAACTATAATCGGCACCGATATTGACTGATATATTCGGTTATCGGCAAATTTTCAATTGCGAAACCTCCCTAAATTGACATATCTGTATATTATAACGAGATCGACGTTATTATTTCACTTAACGTGACTTTGGAACCTGTGTATTGGCCCCGAAAGTCGGTTGGGGAAATTTCACAATATTGAAATTGTTAAGTCCCAGCATAACCATTTTTTTACATCTCACATTAGTTGTTGCTACAATACAAAATCTTCAGGTCACTTTTAATATTTTTCTTCTGTATAACAATTTCATTCCGGTTAGGTTCTATATTTTTCTTAACTTTTATTTACATTACACCCAGAGATTAGACACTTCTTGTCAATTTAATAATGTCTATTCTCTATTTACACCTTTTAGCTGGTTCCTTGGTATAGTTAACGAACAAGTTTCATAGTTGATTGCGTTATCAGTCTTATATATCAAGGGAGGAACTTGTTACTATTTTTCCTTGTTATTTTTCGCCGGGTTAGTATAGTCACCGGGAAGAAGATTTAACAATATATATATATATATATATATATATATATATATATATATATATATATATATATATATATATATATATATATATATATATATAATATATATATATAATTGCTGTAATCGATGAAGCTCCCTCTCTCGATTAAGAGCAAAAGCCATGACATGTTCCCTCTTGATATGAAAAAAATAACTGTAAATGAACCTTTTCTTGTTTTTAATCTTTTTTTGAGTGATATTAATTCTTGAATTAATATTTTTCCGAAGTCACACTCTGTATCAAATGAGGAAATAGTTAATACAGAAATTTGAAAACGATTGCAACTTATTTTTAATTATCAACTTCAGATAAAAAAAATTGGCAGTTAGAAAACTGGAAGAAGTGCGACATTTAATTTGATCTTCTTTGCACAAATAATCATTCAAAAAAAGAGAATAATATCAAATTTTTTGTGCTTTCCGGAACAGCGAAATAACTTAGGCTCTTCTTTTAGAATGTATCCAGTGTATATACGAGATGCTTGTTAAGATGATTATTTCAAAGTATTTGATCTATAAATTTCGAGAACTTGATAATATAAACAGAATATTCACTCTTAATTGATATGTTTGAAAGATCTTGTGCGCATTTTTTAGTCTGTAAGTTATCCAATTATAGCGGTAAACAGTCTAACAAACTTGAAACTTGCATTCATCACAGAAAATGAAGTTTGTCACAAAAATATGTGGATGAACATAAATTTGTCTTTACATTTTGACTTCAAAAAATTTTCAGTAAGAGAGTGTTCAGTTTGCTCTTATTGTCATTTTCTAAATTAACTATCCAATAAAGGTGGAAATATTTTAGGCAGAACAAGCTTGGAAGACAAGAAATATTTAGTAATTACAAATAGGTACAACTTTAAAAATGATTGACAAAGTATATTGCATGTTTTATTAAGTGGCATAATTCTGACACCTAAAATAGCGTAAGCTCTGGGAATTACAAAGAAAAGTGTACTGCATTTTTAGAATAAATATAAAAATAATTTAATTATGTGTGCAAGGTGGTTGATACTTTTCTAACAAAAGTGAGTTATCAACTTTTCAACAACGATTCGTCATTATTTAGGGGGAAAAAAATTTCCTCTTTTCCTGAAAGCTAAAAAACTAGGATTTATTACAACAAGCTAGATTTGAAACAACATTCTAATGACAATAGTAGAAGAAGAAAATAATTAGGACATTCGAATTATAAATGAAAAAATAATTTTATTGGCAGTAAAAGCAAAATATCTTTATTAGATATAAAAATTTATTATTAGTAATACTCTCCTTCATATCCATATACATATACATTAAAATAGAAAATATCGAAATAAATGACTAGAGCAGTAAGAGGATACTTTTGAAGAAAGTGCAATTGCAAGTGTCAGGTAGCAATGAGGTCCACGCTCTTTCCTAGGCCTATTTTTAAAGGAAAAAATTGAGGTAAGGAGAAAAGAGGGAAAACCGCTCTTCTCAGGCGTTTTCCTAAATTATTTTGTGTTTATTTTATCTCTACTTGTGGTTTTCAGTAGCACTTGGAATTTTTCTTGCGGTTTTTCATTGGCACTTGTGGTTTTTACTTACGGATTCTACTCACTTTCTTGAGTTATTTCTAGCTCTTCTAGCTTTCTCTAGCTTATTCTAACAAAATCACGCGACGTCAGGAAGGGGCCATAATTGATTAGGCTACGCTCACTCGGCACGAGGGGAATGCAAGTGTAATTGACAGCTGGCACTGAAGGTAAGGCCCTATTGTAGTGACACTTAGCAACAATACAATGCTGCAAGATGTCATCGGTGGTGACGTCACGCTCGGGTGCACGTGCTCACACGTACACTCACATACCTACACTTAACTGACCTTATGATGTCACGACCCTGGATTAAGTTGACTCTATAAGGTCATCCATCCTCCATCTTGTTTTTCTTCATTCATGATGTTATTATCACGTGGTTTCCGCCATCTTGGATTTGACCACTTGGTTTTGAAATTTTCCCTCCTTATTCTTGACTTCATTTTAGTTCCATCTTTTGAATGAAAATTAAATTTCCAAAATTATTGAGACCGAGATTCGAACTTCATGAATGGAAATCCATGACTTTCCAAAGAGCCAAACGAATTAAAATTAATGTCAGAACTTAAAATCAAAGCGTTCAAAGAAAAGGTATGATGTCATAGGAATTTATGTTCAAGACGTTGCAAACATAAAATCTCATGATAATAATAACGAATACAATGTAATTAAGAAAATGTATGACGTCACAATATTTATATTTCGTGTATTTAATAAGATGGTAAATATATTTAATATTAAAAACTTTATTTTTGGAAGATTTTGTTGTTAGTGAATATGTAATAAGTGAAAATGTATTTAGTTTCCCTCTTTTGTTTATGAGTTCTTGATATGTCATGTTTTAACTACGTGGCGTAAGGGTGTTTTTAAGTTTATACAAGTGTGGATGTGTGTATACCCGCCCTAATGCTTGTTAAAGTTCTTTACTGCTTCAGAGTATAAATATTCATATAAATTTCAACAAAAAAAATTCAGAAAAAAGTCGAAAAAGTAATAATTCATACAATATAATCAAATACGTAGCTAAGAATATAAGAGGTAAAGTAATATTTCTTACGATATAATTAAAAGAGTAATTTTGGATTCCATGACACCACGTGAGTATGAGTGAAGAAGTTGAAATTTTTTCAAGTCCTGTGATCAAAATAACAGAGGGAAGGGGGGGAGTATTCATGACAAAAAGAAAACTGGATGCCATGACAACATCATAAAAGTTTGTGAACACGTTCGCGCTTTGCATTATTCTGCGTCCACCGGGTATCGCGAAGTGCGGTCGTGCCAGCGTTATTTCCGAGCTGCACCGCTCTCCAGCGCCCGAAGGGAGGCACCTCGCGGATATGAACCTGAGGATCAGTCGCATCCTAAATTTTTTAACTCCGACTTCATCGGATTCAAAGTCAAGTGATGATGACGTCATGAGAAAAAATGTGTGTGCGCGCGCACGCACTTGACGTCATCACCGAGGACCTTACAAGTAAGCCTTGCCCTCAGTGCCAGCTGATGCTGGCCCTTCGCTCCCACCAAAGGTGCTGGTGTAAACCAGTATAATATATAATATAGTATATATATATATATATATATATATATATATATATATATATATATATATATATATATATATATAGTATATATATATATATTGTAAAAATAATTTAAAAGCTGCCACCATTTGTAAAATAATTTAAAGGTTGTTTTTGGTTAGATGTGAATAAATCCCAGTAGCTGCCACTATTTGTAAAATAATTTATTTGATTTATATTTTAAATAGGTAAAGGATGTAATTTCTAAATAATTTAAAAGATCTGAGATGACGTCTTTAATTTAGATTCTTGATAAAACGAAATATAATATAATAATATATAAATACGATTATTATGGTAGCGTGTTCGTGACCGAGACAAGAACTCTCTTCAGAAGATGTTTCGCTGAGTTCCAACCTGTTATTATGATTTTATGTAGATGCATCCTTTATTTTATATTATGATTGATTTAATTTTCTTTCTTGTAGTAATTCTTTCTAAGAATATCATCTCATGAAATATTTCTTTATTGAGACTTTTAAATATCTTTGATGAATGGATTTAGTATTACCTCCACCTTTATGGCTAGAGATTTTAGTTTACCTCCACCTTTATTGGCTAGAGATTTTCCATTGGTCTTCTTTAAGATGCGGCTTCAGGTTGATTGTTGTTGTCTCTGGTACGGCCTCAGAATCATTGATCTTATATAAATTTCTCAACCCTTTATATTCTTAAAAACTAACTCTACTACGAAATATTTTAACAATCAAAAATTAATTTTAACAATCCGAAAAACAAATTATAGATTTTGAAGCTATTTATGAATGAAAATAAAATATTATTTTCATTCATAAAATCACACGATACATTTTTAAGAAAGACACAGAAAAGTTCACTTTCATATAAAAATTGAACTTTACATATATATATATATATATATATATATATATATATATATATATATATATATATATATTATATATATATATATATATATATATATATATATATATATATATATATAGTGATGGATCGGATGTCATATTTTCTAATTTGCGGATGTGGATAAGGATGCAGATACGAAGGCGGATGTTGAATTTTGGTCATGTGCGGATGCGAATGCGAATGCGAATGCGAATGCGGATGTTGGTTTTTCGAAAGTGCAGATGTGGATGCGTATACGGATGTTAAATTTTCGAATGTGTGGAAGCGGATGCGGATGTGGATGCGGATGTTGAATTTTCAAAAAGTGCGAATGCGGATGTTAATTTTGATGAGCATGCGAATGCGTATGCCATCACTAATATATATATATATATATATATATAATTATATATATATATATATATATATATATATATATATATATATATATATATAGGGGAGGACGTAGCGCAGTCCGAAGCGATGAAAGCGATGAAAGTACCCCCCATTGGGCTTAACCGCGGGGTGATAGGTTGGGCTAGACCATTCCGTTTCACTCCGTTGCCCTTTGGTTCGTTTCTTTTCACGTTTCACCTTCTCAGAGGGTCTCTAGTGTACCCTCGTCTAACACCAGAGTGTCTATGCTCCCACTTTTCCTTCTCCCAACTCCCTTCTCATGCTCTTACAAATTTACAAGCACTTTCTACTACATTACCTTTAATGCAACATCAACAAAATGGCGAAGCATAAAACTGCCTCGGAGATGCTACAAGGGGCGGAATCCAAAGAATACCCCTCATCCACTACTTCCCCCATCACCACTTGGGAGTTGGTGGCCTCCGGTGATGGGGTTGGTGCCACAAAAACCTCTACGCCGACTTGCCCTGGTGCACGATTTTCCTTTTTCATTAACTTCTGCAACATTCGCGGTCTCTTTACTAATTTTCACTTTGTCGAACACCAC
>SEYY01018607.1:27500-30000 GCA_009176605.1 Armadillidium nasatum | reverse complement strand
TATATATATATATATATATATATATATATATAATATATATATATATATATATATATATATATATATATATATATATATATATATATATATATATATATATATATATATATATATATATATATATATATATATCAAGTGGTTGATTTGTTCCAATGATTTATATTAAAAAGAAAGAGCTCCAAATCCCCCTTCATACGAGGGAATAAAGAACGAAATTTAATTAAAAATAATTTAAAATAAAAAGAAATAAAAGGCTTACCTAAATCTTTAAATTGTACATTCTGAATCCGAAGAAAATATACTACAAGAGGAGCAAAGACAGAAACAAGAAAACACATATAATTAAAGGCTACTTTCGAAAATTACAGACTATATTCGAAAATTCTCTATGGCAATAGTTACCACAAGCTTCTTATAAGAAGATGAACTTTACGAAACTAGATCAGTTTTATCTAGATACGGAAAACAATAAATATATTTAAAAATTAAGAAGTAATGTTAATTGAAAAGTATAAATAATAAGATCTGAAAGCATATCAAACAATTAAACAATGACTAAGATTCAGTTGCCAAAATAGGGGCATTAAATCCCAAGAGTTTCTTTTATTTGGTTTTAACATCTAACAAATAATTGGTGAGCTCTGTGAGAAATACATAAAAGAGGAAAGAATCCTTAGACACATATACACACACACACTCACACAAACACACACACATAGACACACACACGCCCACACAAAAACACACAACACAAAATACATATATATATATATATATATATATATATATATATATATATATATATATATATATATATATATATATATATATATATATATATATATATATATATATATATATATATATATATATATATATATATATATATATATATATATATATATATATAAAGAGTAACAAGATCATTTAATGAGGAACTCGGAGAACGTGTTTTGAAAGTAGTTGACGAGGAAAAAATGACCTTTGCTCGTTGATAGTATATATATATAATATATATATATATATATATATATATATATATATATATATATATATATATATATATATATATATATATATATATATATATATTATATATATATATATATATATATATATATATATATATATATATATATATATATATATATATATATATATATATATATATATATATATATATATATATATATATATATATATATATATATATATATATATATATATATATATATATATATATATATATATATATATATATATATATATATATATATATATATATATATATATATATATATATATATATATATATATATATATATAATATATATATATATATATATATATATATATATATATATATATATATATATATATATATATATATATATATATATATATATATATATATATATATATATATATATATATATATATATATATATATATATATATATATATATATATATATATATATATATATATATATATATATTATATATATATATATATATATATATATATATATATATATATATATATATATATATATATATATATATATATATAATATATATATAATATAATATATATATATATATATATATATATATATATATATATATATATATATATATATATATATATATATATATATATATATATATATATATATATATATATATATATATATATATATATATATATATATATATATATATAGATATATATATATATATATATATATATATATATATATATATATATATATATATATATATATATATATATTATATATATATATATATATATATATATATATATATATATATATATATATATATATATATATATATATATATATATATATATATATATATATATATATATATATATATATATATATATATATATATATATATATATATATATATATATATATAATATATATATATATATATATATATATATATATATATATATAATAGCAACTCTCGTTAAACCTACAACTAATATTTTTATAAGAGATACCTTGTCTAATAGTCATCATATTGTTTTCCAATTCTAATGCCCTGAGCCTGATCGTACGTCAATGAATATCAGACATACAACTATCAGATTGGTAGACAGGGATTATCAACATGGATTCAATCCATGCAAGATTTATGAACACTTCAATATGGAACACTAGTAAACAACACTTCAAAATATTTCAATTCATTTCAAAGTCTTGTATACTTCTTTTCAATCGAAGGGAAGGTTTAATTTGATAAAAAAAAAAAAATTTTCGACCGATTACTCAGAAATTTAGGGCATTTGTCTTTTTTCCTGCTGGAAAAAACAACTTTTTCTTACGTTTTTCTGTACATATAATGGTTTAAATTTTTTCAAAATTTTCCCCTTTTTTAAATGAAAAGTGGGACCAAACCTCTCATCGGAATAATCTGAAAATTTCACTGCATATTCATAAATCTATTAGATATAAAAGCTTTTAATA
>SEYY01018607.1:15000-22500 GCA_009176605.1 Armadillidium nasatum | reverse complement strand
ATGTATTGGAGGGGGTTGATGGAGTAGGAACAGCTCCAGAATAGTCTATGGTTGATTTAGAGGCAAAAATTTGAGGAAAGAGTTCAGCTTCAAGGGAAGGTAAAACGGCAATTAAACCGTCAAAAGATACTAGAGAAGGGAAAGAGGTAGAATCAAAATTAGAGTTGAAATTTTTTTGAAAAATTCCAGAAAGAACTTGAAGAAAAGGAACCAGAAAGATTATTGCATTTTCTTCCAAGAAAAGATTTTTAAGTGTTATGAAGGATAGATTTTGAATGATTCCGGGACTAAATATAAGTTGCATAAGTTTCTGTAATTTGAAGACGACTGTAATCCCTGAAGGCAGCATCCCTGCGGCAGATAGGGCAAGAACAATCCTAGTTAAACCAAGGGTTGTTAGGTTTAGAAGAAGGAAAAGAATATGGAATGTACGCCACCATGAAAGAGAGAATCACCTCTGTTATGCACTCTCCACTCTTCCCTTGGAAACAGCAATTAGTCCATGGAAAATCAAAAAAATAAAACTATATGTCAGACCAGTTAAAGGCACCGAAATGCCAGAAACGTCTCCTAGGAGCCATGTTTGCGGAAAATTTGAAGAGACAGGACAAGAAGCAGAGATAAGAAGGTGTTCGGATGATCCCAGTTTAGGATAGAGTTTATCAGTGTAGGGAGAAGGATAAAAAAGTTAGGAAAGATTAAGTATGTTGGGTTCATCACCAAGGCGGTCGGGGATACGGATAGGGAGATACAACAACTGCTCAAGGTTATTCTGGATAGAAAATTGGTTGGCGAGTTCTCTAGCTGGATCATAAGAACTAGATCACCTAAAATGATGATTTCGTAGAAAGGAGAAGAAGGAATGTGTTCTATTTTGAAGTTAAGATAGTGGAAGTATTTTGGATAGTCTGTAGAGCTAGAAAATGAGAAGACATAGCAAATTAATTTAGTTGTATAGTTGCATGAAAGTTTAAGCAATAAAGTAGAGAATTCAGAAGACTCCAAATTAGAGACACGTGAACAGACAACATCGTTGTGCACATATGCACAACCTCCGCCTTTGGCAGAAAAGTGAGTGTAGAGACAGTAGGAGGAAATAGAGTAGAGTTTGAAGTCAGAGCACTTGGACACCCGAGTTTCAGTTAAGAACAAGATATGAGGTCTAGAAGAAGAGAGGTGGTGTTCGACAAAGTGGAGATTAGACAAAAGCAGAAATTAATGAGAAAAGAGTGTGCACCAGGCAAGTCGGCAACAAGTTCTTGGTAGCACCAACCCTATCACCGGAGGTCACCAACTCTCAAATAGTGATGGGGAAGTATTAGATGTGGGACTATATTTAGAAACCGCTCCTCTAGGATTCTTCGAGGCAGATTTGTGTTTCCCCATTTTTCCGATTTATTTAATAGGTAATGTAAGAGCTTATAAATTTGTAGGACGCATCTGAAGAAAGTGAAAGGTTGTGGGAGCATAGATACAAAAATGTGAGTCAAGTGCACTGGAGACCCTCTGAGAAGATGAAACGCGAAAAGAAGGACCAAAGGGCAACGAAGTGAAACGGAATGGTCTATCCCACCCCATCACCCCACGTGTTAAGCCCAGTGGGAGTACTTTCATCGTATTGGACTGCGCTACGCCCACTCCATATATATATATATATATATATATATATATATATATATATATATATATATATATATATATATATATATATATATATATATATATATATATATATATTTTTACAAAACGCCACCACTCACGGGCAGAGCCCTTTTCAAGGAGGGGGCACACACACAAGGACAAAACTCACACAAACACACACACCTAACGCACAGCCCTCAGGTGGGCGCAGACGGAAGACTTGAAGAGTGGAAGATTAAATACAGTTGGAAAAATAGAAGATGGTAGAGAATTCCACAGAATAGAGGTGGCTGGAAAGAAGGAGGCACCACAACGGGCTAGCCTGGGATTCCATACGTCCACACAAAATTGGTGCGAAAGCAGGGCACCCCTCGTGCAACGGTGGAGGAATGCGAGAGGCCAATTCCCTCGAGCACCTGCCATTGTAATACCTGTAGAAAAGAGATAGCGCGCCAACGTCACGTCGCAGAGACAGAGGGTCAAGTGAGTTTGAAAGTAGGGGACAGTTTATTAATCACATAGCTTTTGACTCAACCCTATCCAGAAGAGAGGAGGAGCCAGAGCCCCCCCAAATGTGAGAACAGTACTCCATACAAGGGCGAATAAGACCCTTATATATCTGGAGTAACTGCTCAGAAGAAAAAAACTCTCGCAACCTGAACAGAACTCCCAGCTTCTTAGAGGCAGCTTTAGCAACCATTGTGATATGTGGTTTCCAAGACAGTTTGTTTGTTTATGTTTAGACCAAGAATGTTAATGTTATTTACAGGTGAGACGGGAGAGCCATCGAAGAGGATAGGAAAGTTGGGAGGTGTTTTTGAGAGGGAGATGTAAAGAAGTTGAGTTTTTAAAGAGTTGAGTTTCACAAGGTTGCTATGTCCCCACCGGGAAATTCCATCCAGATCGGCAAGAATAGAATCGGAAAGTTGAAGACGAGAAGCAAGTCTAGAAGCAAAAGAGGGAGCAGATTTGAAATGAGTAGAAGAATGTAGAGTTGAATCATCAGCATAAGAGTGAACAGAGTTAGAAGTGCAGTGGAGAAGATCGTTAATGAAAAAGTAAGAATAAGGTTGGAGATAAAACAGAACCCTGAGGAACACCACAGTTGACAGAAAAGGAGGAAGAGGTCGCTCCATCTACAACTGCCGAAATGGAACGATCTGAGAGAAAACTAGACAAGAGTAAGCAAAGAGAAGGAGGAAACCCAAAGGAAGGGAGCTTAGAGAGTAGTGACGCATGCCATACCCGGTCGAAAGGCTTGGATATGTCAAGCGCCACCACACAAGACTCCCCGAAGTCCCTAAGGGCAGAAGACCATAGATCAGTAAGATAGGAAAGTATGTCACCAGTTGACCTCGAGCGACGAAAGCCATACTGGTGATCAGGGAGAAGAGAATGAGACTCCAAATGATCCAGGAAATGAGAGTTGAGGAGAGTTTCAAAAATTTTAGATAGAACACAAGTGAGAGCTATAGGTCGATAGTTAGAAGGGTCAGAACGGCTACCTTTTTTCGGGATCGGCTGAACCAACGCACGCTTCCAGCATAGAGGAAAAGTATTAGTATTAAGGCATAGAGAGTAGAGCTGAACGAGGACAGGGGCCAACTCGGAAGCACACTCCCTCAGAGCACGAGGGGGAATGCACCCGATCATGAGTAATTATAGGTAGAGGCATGGGACACCTGAGAGGAGAAGGAGTAGGAGGAGGGATGCCAGAATCGAGCAGGGTGGAATTAGATGAAAAAAGGAGGCCGAAGAGATTAGCCTTTTCAGAAGGAGTATTAGCTACAGAACCATCAGAGCGAATAAGAGGAGGAAAGGCAGATTTACAGAAGTTGTTAGAGATATTTTTGACAAGAGGCCAGAAATTTTTATCAGTAGGAGAGCCATGGAGGTCAGCGCACTTCCTTTTAATGAAAGTACGCTTAGTCCGTCGAAGAACATCCCTGCATCGATTCCGGGCTGAATGAAAATTAGTAAGAGTGATAGGAGAAGGAGAATTTTTCCATTCACGATAAGCATTGTCTCTCTCCCGAAGGGCAAGAGAACAATTGCCATCGAACCATGGATTTTGAGGAGAAAAAGATTTAGTTGAAGATGGAATGAATCTGCCCCTACCTTTTCAGCAGAGACAGAAGCGTCCCCTGAGACAAAGCAAGATTCACTCCAATGATAGTTAGCAAAGAAGCGGCGCATTGCCCCCCAATTAGCCAGATTAAAGTGCCAGAAAGTAAGTTTAGGGCATGGTGGAGCTGTTGGAGAGAAAGCATTATAACTAAGAGCTATAAGATTATGATCAGAGTTACCAATAGGAGGGAAAATGGTGTATTTATAACTAGAAGGAGTAGTGGTGAATCATAAATCAAGTGTATTCAAGAATTGGTTAGGACGATCTGGAATGTGTGTGGGTTCCCTAATCAACTGCTCCAGATCGTTAAGAATGCTGAATGAATTGGCCTCCCTCCCACCTGTATCAGTATGAGAGAAACCCAACAACTCAGTGTGGTGTACGTTGAAATCCCCTAAATAGAGGACCTCAGCATTTGGATGAGAAGAAGTGACAGTCTCGTGAGTAGTAGTAAGATATTGAAAAAAGACTAGAAAATCTGTTCCATTAGGGGAGCAGTAGCAGAAGCACAAGATAATTGTAGTGGTAGGAAGACAGATTTTAAGCCATAAAACGTCGAAATTAGGAGATTCTAGATTCACGAGACGTGTATATATATATATATATATATATATATATATATATATATATATATATATATATATATATATATATATATATATATATATTATTTTTAAGATGAAGAAGAAGAACTTCAGAACACTGAATAGCAGCCTTTACAGTCCACTCTAGGCTAGTCTGTTAAATAATCAGTATGCGTGGAAGACATTATTAATACAGCTCCCGGATTTCTTAATAGTTATATTTAGCGTTACTTAAATGATTTCATCTTTTCTTGTTCACTAATAATAAAGCACTAATAAAGTAAAAGTCTTGTTAACTATAAGCCCATAGACCGAATTCCTTAAAATGAATGTCCAATTTCATCTTGAATGATTCGATGCTGCTACTGATCACCATTTGAAAAGAAAGACTATTCCACTTTTCAATCACATCGATCGTGTGCAAAAACATTTTCTGTTTATTTGAAATCGCTTGTGGAATAGATCGTGTCCATTGCTACGTGTTAGTCCATTCAAGTCGTACAGAAAGTGTTGCTTATAATCAACGTTGTCAAATTTATTTAGAATTTTAAATACTTCTATTAATCTTCCTCTCAATCTTTCGTTTTAAAATAATGTATGTCTAGTTCTCGTAACCGTTGAACATTCGATTTACCTTTCAATTCTAGTATTTATTTTGTTGCCCTGTTTTGAATACTTTCGATTTTATCCATGTCATTTTTGGGATATAGATTAAAAACCTTTACCGCAAATTTCGAAATATTTCTTACTTAATACATTTTCATCTATGTAACTTGCATATACAATAAAGAGTATTGTGCCAAGGACAGATCCTTGAGGCACACCACTGATAGCATTCACCCATTCTGAATATTCACCATTAATTACGAAAAAGAAGAAGAAGAAGAAGAAGAAGAAGAAGAAGAAGAAGAAGAAGAAGAAGAAGAAGAAGAAGAAGAAGAAGAAGAAGAAGAAGAAGAAGAAGAAGAAGAAGAAGAAGAAGAAGAAGAAGAAGAAGAAGAAGAAGAAGAAGAAGAAGAAGAAGAAGAAGAAGAAGAAGAAGAAGAAAGAGAGAAAAAGAAAAAGAAGAAGAAGAAGAAGAAGAAGAAGAAGAAGAAGAAGAAGAAGAAGAAGAAGAAGAAGAAGAAGAAAAAGAACTACAGAACTACAGAACACTGACTAGCAAAGACTTTACAGTCCACTCAAGGCTAGTCTGTTAAATAATCATTATTGAAATATGCGATCATAGACCAATTTGCTTAAAATGTGCATCCAATTTCTTCTTGAATGATTCGATGTTGTCGCTGTTCACTATTTGATGAGAAAGACTATTCCATTTTTCAATCACGTCGTACGTAAAAAAATTATTTACTATGTTTGTTTGAAATCGCTTGTGAGATAGCTTGTGTCCGTTACTACGTGTTAGGCCATTCAAGTCATACCAAAAGTATTGCTTATAATCGACGTTGTCAAATTTATTTAGAATTTTAAATACTTCTATTAATTTTCCTCTCAATCTTCTTGTTTCTAGAGAATATATATCTAGTTCTCGTGAACGTTGCACATACGATTTGACTCTCAATTCTGGTATTATTTAGTTGCCCTTTTTTGAATCCTTTCGATTTTATCTATGTCTTTTTTGAGATATGGACTCCAAAACTGTACCGCGTATTCCAGATGAGGTCTAACTAACGATTTATAAAGAGGAAGTATTATATTTTTAGATTTATATTCAAAATTTCTAGCAATGAAACCTAAAGCTTTATTAGCCTTCTTAACAGAATCAGCACATTGTTTTGCAAATTTTAAATCCTTACTGATTAAAACTCCAAGATCCTTTTCCTCATCGACAACTTTGATATATGAGTCACCTATAACATAATTATATTCGATATTCCTGCTACCGAAATGTAAAACCTTACATTTATCAATATTAAATTTCATTTGCCATGTTTTGAACCAATTGACTAATTTATTCAAATCACTTTGGATTACTTGATAATCTGTTTCGCAAGTTATGCGATTTCCAATTTTTGTATCGTCTGCAAATTTCGAAATATTACTTAATACATTTTCATCTATGTCATTTACATATACAATAAAGAGTATTGGGCCCAGGACAGATTCTTGAGGCACACCACTGATAACATTCACCCATTCTGAGCATTCGCCATTAATTACGACACTTTGACATCGATCCAATAAAGAAGAAGAAGAAGAAGAAGAAGAAGAAGAAGAAGAAGAAGAAGAAGAAGAAGAAGAAGAAGAAGAACAACAACAACAACAACAACAACAACAACAACAACAACAACAACAACAACAACAACAACAACAACAACAACAACAACAAAAACAACAACAACAAGAAAAAGAAAAATCAAAAGAATAAGATTAAAATATGTCTTCAAGGGTCTCATAAGTCTCATATAAATTACAATGACTCCTTCTTAACTTGTTCAAAATGACGTTTTCATGAGCCTCGAAACTCTTCAGAAAGAAAATTTCCAAAATGACGTGAAATGATCACTTTCAAATGTTTAAGTGATTATCTCACTGTGACTTTTTAAGATCTATTAAAATTTAAGATTCCAGTAATTAACGGAAATTATTGTTGAAATTTTTAATTTCGTCTGTTTGTATTTCAATCTTATATCTAATTTTTTTTTTTTTTTTTTTTTAATTTGTTTGTTCTTCCAGGTTTTATATTTTACTATTTATTTTCATTTTTTCTGCGGTTTATCCATTCTTCTTTTTTGTTTTGTATTTGTTTCATGTTTCTTAAATCCGTCTAAACTGTTTTTGTCATTGTTTTCCGTATTTTTTTACATTTGTATTTGTTGCATAAGATTTTTTCCTGTGTTTATCAATAATTATTTACTTTCCCCAATTTAATCCTATTATTTTTATAAGATTTTTTTATATTTTGTTTTTATATATTTTTATTTTTAAGATACTTTTCATGTATCATCGTTTGGGGTTCGATAATTATATCAATTGTATGAATAAGAAATTGCTCCAATTGTGTCTTTTTAAAAGATAAGATATTGGCTCTATTCCTTATATTTTTATATGTAATTGCGTCACGTAAAAGTAGAAAGATTTTTTATCCTTTCCCATTTTCAATATTAAAGTGTTCCATTTACTAACGAGGAAGAAAAAGATATAAAG
>SEYY01018607.1:0-7500 GCA_009176605.1 Armadillidium nasatum | reverse complement strand
AATTTTCACGTTGTGTCAGATATTTTATTAGTCGGTCTGTTTAACCAAGTCTTTTTTTTAATAGAAAGGCTCTACTGTAGAAGATTTGCAACCATTCATTATAGACAAAATGGAAGAAATGAGAAAGCAATTAAGGCTCTCTCAAACGTTTTTCACTCGTACCAGACCATGACATTTTTCCTCATTAAAAATTCACTTAAAATTTCTTGCTAACGAACAACTGACAAGAATAATTGGTTGTAAACGGTATTTCTCTTGAATTTTTAATGTTGAAATAGAAGCCTCTCTTACAATTTAGTTATTTTAGACAACAATTTTGCGCAAAAATTTTTTTGTTCGAAATATATTTATATTTATATATTTATGTGAGAGTAATGTTGAAAATGTTAGAAATTGCAAACAATAAATTTTTTTTAAAAATGATTCTTGTAAAATAATTTTTCATATTTTTTATTAAATGTGTTTGATTCTTTAAAATATTAGAGAGTATTGTCCCGTTCTCGTAGAACGTGCTTCAATAAAGTTTATTTAAAAGCCAACAAATAGAAATTTTTAAAGTTTATGTTTGATTTGATTTATTTTGATTTATTTTGATTGAAATATTTTGATTTTATGAGTTGAGTCAGATATATTCAGAGAAAATTTATTTATAGCATTATTAAAAGTTCATTTAAAAAATAAATTAACAGCTGAATAAAATTTTTATGTACCGTTGCACAATGAATTTTTTTAATAATTCTCAGATTAAAATCCAGGTCTAGTTATTTGATTTTCCATAGCTTTTGAAGTAGTAACATTAACCAGTGCCTACACTGTTAGCCAGGCAGAGGTAGGTATCTAACGTATAAGGTATAATATACTCTGCACTTTACAAAAACACAGACAAAAAAAAAAAAAAAAAAAAAAAAAAATTTAGTTGGTTATTATTTTTGATACACGATCATCAATATTTTAGGTTTGGTAGGAAACCTAAACCTTTATATATATATATATATATATATATATAAATATATATATATATATATATATATATATATATATATATATATATATATATATATATATATATATATATATATATATATATATATATATATATATAATAATATATGCATTAGAATAGAATGAGGAAAACGTGTTCTAATTTAAAGTTATTTTAATTTAAATATTATATTCTAATTATAATTTCAAATTCTAGAAATTTAAAACGAAATATATATTTCGCATAATGATCAGGAAAATTAAAAAAAAAAAAAAATAATAATATAATATAAAAATAATAATAATAATAATAATAATATAATAATAATAATAATAATAATAATAATAATAATAATAATAATAATAATATAATATACTACTATACATAATAATAATAATAATAATAATAATAATAATAATAATAATAATAATAATAATAATAATAATAATAATAATAATAATAATAATAATAATAATAATAATAATAATAATAATAATAATAATAATAATAATAATAATAATAATAATAATAATAATAATAATAATAATAATAATAATAAATAATAATAATAATAATAATAATAATAATAATAATAATAATAATAATAATAATAATAATAATAATAATAATAATAATAATAATAAGAAGAAGAAGAAGAAGAAGAAGAAGAAGAAGAAGAAGAAGAAGAAGAAGAAGAAGAAGAAGAAGAGCATGAAAAGAAAGAAATGAAGAAAGAAATAAGAAAAACAAATAGAAAACGAATGAAAATTGAAAAGAGAGAGAGAGAGAAAAAAGAAAAGAAAAGAGAAAGAGAGAGAGAGAGAGAGAGAGAGAGAGAGAGAGAGAGAGAGAGAGAGAGAGAGAGAGAGAGAGAGAGAGAGAGAGAGAGAGAGAGAGAGAGAGAGAGAGAGAGAGAGAGAGAGAGAGAGAGAGAGAGAGAGAGAGAGAGAGAGAGAGAGAGAGAGAGAGAGAGAGGGAGATACCGACAAACAAGAATAAAATAATATTAAAAAATTAAGAATTTATTTTATCATTTTAGAAATTTGTCCAAACTTTAACTAAAAACATTTTTTTTTTCTAATTGAATAAATAAATCACCAAAAAAATAAATTCAGCAAACTTATTTTCTCACTGGCTAGGAAAAAGATAATTTTTTATTTAATTATTTATTGAAAATTTTACAACTTTTGAAGAATTATTGTTAATTGAGATTTTAGTTTAAAATAATTCTTGCAGTTGATTATTAATATTTTTGAATGTTTTGCTTAATTTATGTGTTTTCCACTTCATGTATTATGACGTTGATATATTATTCTTATATTTTAATAACAAGGTAAAATTCAGAAATCAAAATTAATCGATATTGTTCATTAAAATATATTATAATCTATTATTTTCTAATATTTACCTTTTGAATTATATTAGAAAATCACTTGGAAACCATAATTAATTAGAAAATGAAAAATAGTAAAAAAAAATTAAATACCAGAAACGAGAATTATATATATAATTAATATTTACTGTCATTAATAACTCCGTTATTATTACATCAATGAGTAAATAGTAACAAAACATTTATAAGAATCTAAAAAGGAAACAAGAAATTGAGAGATCGTATAAACAGAAATAAGAAAAACAAGTAAATATATTTATTAATATAGCGTAAATATAAAATAGAAATCAATATCAAAGCGGACAAATTAACTGAAACAAAGTAACAAGCAACAGGGGAATGTCTTTGTTTAGCAAATAAATTTATATCTTTTTCTTCCACATTGAAATTGAAAATAGATACAGACAAAAATTCATAATACATTTACGTGTGGCAACTACTTTTAAAATACCCAGAATTGGACGAATATTTTATTCTTACAAGTGATGCAGTTATTGAGCCCCAAACGATGACTCATATGAAAATTAACAAAAACGTAAAAAAAAAAAAAATATTAATATTAAAAAAAAAAATTTAAGAATAATTAGATTAAAATTTAAAAATAAGTAATTATTAATTAACAAAGGAAAAAAAATTTAACACAAATAAAAATGCAAAAAATAAATAAATAAATAAATAACGTTGCATGAAAAACAAGGTAAAATCAGTATTGACGGCGTTAAATAACAAGCAACAAATAGCAAATAAAACGGTAAAAAGATTAAACCGTCATTAGAAAACGAAAAGTAAAAATAAAACAATAAAGAGAAAAAAAAAAATAAAATCAAAGGATAAAATAAAATTCAGAAATAAGATTAAAATACAAAACGAAGAAGCAGAAAATTACAAAACTAATTTCTCCTAATTAGTGAAAACTTAAATTTTAATAGACTTTAAAAAGTTACTACGAGATAATCACTTAAACATTTGAAAGTGAGCAATTCAGGTCATTTTGAAAAATTACTTTCTGAAGGGTTTCGAGACTACTAAAAACGTCATTTTGAACAAATAATGAAAGACTCATTGTAAGATTGATGAGGTTCATGAAACCATTGAAAATAATTTACCGAGTTTCATCTTATTATCTGAAAATTTAAAATTTTATTAAAAAAAAAAAAAAAAAACAATAATCGACAAAAACAATCCCAACCAAAATGTTAGAACGTCCTTCTTGAAGATTCTTCTTCTTCTTCTTCTTCTTCTTCTTCTTCTTCTTCTTCTTCTTATATTATTATTATCTATATTTAATTTAATATTATTCTTTCCATTTTTTTAGTCCGTTCATTATAACATGGATTATGCCATTTGGCAAAACCAATATTAAGTTGCTTAACATAATTAAAAAAAAATATTTAAAATGTATATTATAATATATATAGATATATATATATATATATATATATATATATATATATAATATATATATATATATATATATATATATATATATATATATATATATATATATATATATATATATATATATATATATAATATAATAATATATTTATATATAATATTATATATATATATATATATATATATATATATATATATATATATATATATATATATATATATATATATATATATATATATATATATATATATATATTTATATATATATATATATATATATATATATATATATATATATATATATATATATATATATATATATATATATATATAATATATATATATATATATATATATATATATATATATATATATATATATATATATATATATATATATATATATATATATATATATATATATATATATATATATATATATATATATTAATCTTCATTTGATTTTAGATCTTCATCCAATTTTCGATCTTCATCCAATTTTCGATCTTCATCAAATTTTAGATCTTCATCAAATTTTCGATCTTCATCTAATTTTCGATCTTCATTTGATTTTAGATCTTCATCAAATTTTCGATCTCATCCGATTTTAGATATTCATCATTTTCGATCTTCAAATTTTCGATCTTCATCAAATTTCGATCTTCATTTGATTTTCGAACTTCATCTAATTTTCGATCTTCATTTGATTTTCGATCTTCATCAAATTATCGATCTTCATTTGATTTTCGATCTTAATCTAATTTTCGATCTTCATTTGATTTTAGATCTTCATACAAGACCATAAGCGTATCCCGTAGGGATACGCCATTGGTCTTGTTATTATTATTTATATTATTATTATTATTATCATAATTTTCATTTTCATTTTCATTAATATTATTAACAAAGTAGAGGAAGGATATCCTTGAAGTTGCATTAAAATATATAGATATTATGATTATTAGATAGAAACTGCAGATAAATGATGTTATTAGATGTCCCTACAAAATTATAATTACTATAATCACTAATCAGCAAAAATTATTAATCAAAGTATTTTAGATTTTCAAATTATTCCTAATAATTCAGTTTAACTGAATTAGAAAGCATTTCACAGAATTGGAAATAATTTATAAAATTTCAGAGAATTTCAATAGATTTCACAGAATTTAATTTAAAAAGTTTTAAATTTAATAGATATTAAGAGATATTGAAAGAATTTCACAGATTTTCAAAGAATTGAAAAGTGTTTGACAGAACTATGAAAAATTCACAGAATTTAAAAAATACTTACATAATTTTACAAAATTGTAAAAGAAATAGTAGTAAGAGCAATTAACAGATATTGAAAGATCATAGGATTGTAATAATAGGAATTAATTGATATTCAATGAATTTCATAGATTTTCACAGAATTTTACGAAATTTCAAAAAATTAAACAGAATTAAAAAGAATTTAACAGAATTGGAAAAAAAAGTCATAGAATTTAAAGCATTCATAGAATTACAAAGGATCCAACAGAATTTAACGATTTTGAAGGAAAATAAATTGTCCCAAAAGAAATTTCATAAAAGTTCTTGAATTGGAATTTGGAAGAGAATTTTCCAAAGATAAATATTAAATAATATTTTTTTTATAATTTATTCAATTTTTTTTTAGGGGGGATGGGGTTGAGGAAGGGAGGAGTAGGGAAATTAATAAGGCAATATTTTCAGTGTTTTCAAACTGAACTAAATATCTGATGTTGAAAAATATTTCCTGTTATTGTCTTTCTTTTTCAGCATTTTATTCATTTTTTTTAATTTTAAGCATATTGAAAATCATTAATTGACTTCAGGTTGATAAAATATTAGAATATTTGAAGCATTGAATATATATGCCGTTTACCGTGGCTCAAAAGCAAGGGATTATCTATATTATATATATAATATATAATATATATATATATATATATATATATATATATATATATATATATATATATATATATATATATATAATATATATATATATATATATAATATAATATATATATATATATATATATATATATAATATATATATATATATATATATATATATATATATATATATATATATATATATAGTATATATATATATATATATATATATATATATATATATATATATATATATATATATATATATATATATAATATATATATATATATATATATTCTTATTTTTTCAGCATTGGGGAGATTAATCGCAGGAGTATTAACTTGGGCGAAGGCTAGGTACCTAAGAAGAAAAAGGAGAAAAAGAAGAAAGAGAAAAATAGAAGAAGAAAAGGAAGAAGAAAAAAGAAAGGAACGGATTGAACAGAGAGAAAAATATGAAGGAAAATAATAAGAAAAGAGAACCCAAAATAAAGGTGAAAAAAAGAAAAAAAAGAGCAAGATAGGAGTGAGAAAGTTAAAACAATAAATGAAAGAAGGAATAAAATATGTCTTCAAGGATCTCATAAACCTTACAATGAGTCTTTCTTAACTTGTTGAAAATGACGTTTTTATGAGCCTCGAAATTCTTCAGAAAGAAATTTTCCAAAATGACTTCAATTTTTCACTTTTTAAGTTCCATTGTAATTTAAGTTTCCAGTAATTAATATAAATCCTTGTGGAAATTTCCTGTTTCCTCTGTTTTGGATTTGATTTTTCTTTATAAATTTTATCTTCGAATTTTATTGTCTATTTTTGTTAGTTTGACAATTTTTGTTAATTCTTTGAGGTAATGGTCCAATCTTCAGTTTTTTTTAAGTTTTAAGTAATTCAGCTAAAATTTTCTGACTACATAGCTTTTTTCTATGTGAAAAAAAAATCTATTTTTTGCTTTTTTCTGAGTCACTTTTAAGGTTAAAAAGTTTTTCTGTTAATTTTCCCCTTTTTCAAATAAATAGTGGGGCCAAACAAATTTTTAGAATGACCTGAAATTTGGAGAGTATATTTAAATTCCTATGGGCTACAAAAGCTTTTAACAAACTTTAGCTCCTAGAGTTATAGAAAAAATGTTTTAAGCCCATAACTGACCAACGATTGAAAAATAAAATTTTGTGGAAAAAAAAATCCAACTTTTCGGACAAAAATATTTTTAAAAAAATACAACTATTACATTTCTTATTTTTGGTAGGTGTACAGAGGAGTGTGGAGCTACAAATTCATTTCTATATTTTATTCGATCCGATTTGTTTGTTTCGAGATATAGCCTCTCAAAAAAAAGATCCATTTTTAACCAATTTTCAAAAATTCGAAAAGTTTGAGAAACTATATCTTTCTTCAAACAAATAACATTTAATAATGCACTAAATAAAAGTTGAAGATCTATCCCCCTTCTAAGCAAAATAAAAAAAATAAAAAAAATAGTGGGAGGCATTTTTTTAAATAATTTTTTTCTTCGGAAGGGTATAAACGATTTTGCAAAAAAAAATTTTGAAGAAAAAATTCGAGTGCTTATAACTTTTTTTTTTTTTAGACGTGCTATCAAAAACCTGTTCCAACTAATGCAAGAAATAGGGACTAAGATTGCTCAGTTAAATTTTCAGCTCATATGGACCAGTGGTTTGAAACCGCTATTCATTTTTTTTTTTAATTTTAACACCAAACAACTTTCAAGCCATTATAGACTCAGAAAAACCCTCGAAATCAACCTAGAACTTCGGGAGAAAAATGCATATTGCTTAAATAATTTCATTATAATATATATATATATA
>SEYY01018606.1:435000-438217 GCA_009176605.1 Armadillidium nasatum | reverse complement strand
GTCCTGTATTTCATTGCAAGAGGTTTCCCAGTCACAACACAATGTCGTTGATTAAGCAAACATAAAAAGGTGATTCATCGCTTTGTTTGATGAAACTGATAGTGATTTACTGTTCCCTACAAAATAGGAGCTTGAATATCTCCCCCAACCCCCTTTACAACACTGTATGGTGAATGTTATCACTTTGAACATTACAATAAGAAACCTTAAGGTCTGCTCTATCTCATTCTGCCTTTTTTAAGTTGAATACTAAATATTTTATGAGCAATTAAAGTAGGAGCGATCATTCACGAACATCTTTTGTTTACTGAAAAATATTTTGAAAAGAGAAATTTCTAAATTAAAAAATAAATTTTAAATATAAATAATTATTATTAAAGACATGAACAATGAATTGAAAGGGATATATAATTTAATGTTAGGTTAGGTTAGGTTAGTTAGTTCATTTAACGTTAGATTATTAACTTTTAAGCTGATGAATTATAATATTTTATCTTATATTCTAGTATTATTACTTGATTATATCATAATACTAATATTATCTTATATCCTATAATTTTATATATCTTATTCTTCATATATTCCATATTTCTATCATATATCTTATTCACTAATGTATATTATTTGGGTTCATAATTAGGTTATATTATTTACTATTTATATAACTCTTTATATAATGTGAG
Organism: Armadillidium nasatum; assembly: GCA_009176605.1. Lineage (NCBI taxonomy): Eukaryota > Metazoa > Arthropoda > Malacostraca > Isopoda > Armadillidiidae > Armadillidium > Armadillidium nasatum. The sequence continues at coordinate 437,534 of SEYY01018606.1, read as the reverse complement.
GTTCAACTCTCTTTTATTTTTATTGTTATATTTTCATATATTATTATCATTTCATATATATAATCTGTTAATCTTATATATATAATATATATATCTATAATCATATATATATATATATATATATATATATTTAAGTGGGAAAAAAAGAAAAGAAAAGAGAAAAAGGCTATCGAAAATATCCTCTTTGGTAAATTAGTTTTTTAATTTTTGTTTGTGGAAGAATTTCACCTGAAGACAAGTTGACATAAAGCAGGATAAGGGGAATTAAATTTAAATTTCTTTTCTCTCTCTCTTCCTCTCTCTCTCTCTCTTACTTTCTTTCTCTCTCTCTCTTTCTCTCTCACTTTCTCTCTCTCTCTCTCTCTCTCTCTCTCTCTCTCTCTCTCTCTCTCTCTCTCTCTCTCTCTCTCTCTCTCTCTCTCTCTCTCTCTCTCTCTCTCTCTCTCTCTCTCTCTGAGTCTTATATTAATTTTTGTTTTGAATAAGTTAAAATGTGACATTCTTTTAATGTTGAAATGGGTTTTTCTGTTATATATAATCTCACTATATATAATATATATATATACTATTATTATATAATATATATATATATATAATATAATATATATAGTATATATATTATATACATAATATATATCATAATATATATATAGTACTTATATATATATATATTATTAGTAATATATATATATATATATATTATATATATATATATATATATATATATTTATATCTATAAGATATTTATATATCATAGTATATATATATGATATATAATATAATATATATATATATATAAAAGTTATATATATATATTAAATAAATATACTATATATTATTATATATAGTATATAATATAATATATATATATATATATATATATAATATTGTATATATATATAGTATATATTATATATAGGTATATATATATATATATATATATATATATCTATATATATATATATATACTATACCCCTATATTATATTATATATATGATATATATATATATATATATATATTTATATATAATATATAGTATATATATATATATATATTAATATATATATATATATATTATATATATATATATATATATTTATATATATATAATATGAAAATATAGCATATTTACTGACTCATGAAAGCCCAAAATTTTCCTTAAAAATATGTCTTCCTCTTTGAGAAGGTTTTAAAAAAAAAAAAAAAAATCATAAAATTGGGAAATGAAGAATATGAGAAAAAAGGTAAAGAATATAAAGAAAAATTTTTAATAGAAAATTTTCAAATATAATTTTTTTTTTCTTCTTTTCTTTTTTTTCTTTTTTTTTTTTAATAAAGATTTGAAAGTCCTTCCAAAATTCTCGTGAAAATATAAATTTTTCCATTAAATATTTTTTGCCTTTTTTTTTAACATAATTTTGGTATTTTAATTGGATTTAATTTTTATTATTCTGAAATTTAATTACATTTTTTTTTTTTAAATTGGATAAATTTTATTATTTTTTTTTTTTTTTTTGAAAATTAAAGAAATGGTAAAGGATTATTGAAATGTTTACTTTGTTTATCACTCGAAAAAAAGTTTTAATCAAAATAATTCACTTCAGAACTTCAAAACTTTTTTTTTTTTTTAAATTAATTTTTTTTATTTTTTTTGAATTTTAAATTTACAAAAATTAAACTAGGTAATTATAATTAATATCTTTAAATATCTTCTTATTTTTGTTTTCCATATTCTTTATTATCCACCCTCAATTTTTCATCTACTAAGATTCCTCTTCTACCTATTCTTTTTTATCTACTTCTACTCTTTTTATCCCTTTATCTTCTTTTATTTTTTGCTTATTTTTCATCATCTACATTTTTTTTTCATGAACATCATTTTCTACATCTTTTTCTTTATCTAATTGTTCTAAGTCATTTACATCCTCTTTATCTTTTCTTTCATTTCTTTATCTTCTTGTTCTTCTTCTTCCTCTTCTTCCTTCTTTATTCTTCTAAGGCACAACAATAATAATAATAATAATAATAATAATAATAATAATAATAAATAATAATAATAATAATAATAATAATAATAATAATATATAATAATAATAATAATAATAATATCAATATGATAAACTAATAATTAATATGATATAAAATTTTAATATAGTGATAATTTATAAATTATTCTATATAGTAATATATATTAATAATATTTTATTCTTTATTATTATTATTTTTTATTTATTATTTATTTATATGTTAATATAACATTATTATTATTATTATTGTTATTAAAATTAATATTCTTTATTTACAGGGAGTTGTGGTGCAGCAAAACGTAAAGAGGGGAATTGTTATATCTGGAAGAGATCTTGTTTTAAGGGGAATAAAACGATCTCAAAGCGGGGTGTACACCTGTAGAGCAGTTAACACTCAAGGAACTGGTATAAGCCCTCCCGTTAATATCTCTGTCTTATGTAAGATTTTATTCGTTTTTAACTACTTCTATTATTACTACTACTACTGATATTACTACTGCTACTA
>SEYY01018606.1:380000-387500 GCA_009176605.1 Armadillidium nasatum | reverse complement strand
CAGTAATATATATATATATATATATATATATATATATATATATATATATATATATATATATATATATTATATATATATATATATATATATATATATATATATATATATAAAGCAATAGAATTTAATTAAGTTGTTAAAATAGCTTCCATTCCGTTGAGTTTTGAACTCTTCGTTTGAAATGCTTCTTTTCAAATGGAAATTGAAACTGAAATTAAAAATAATTTTAAAAAAATGAGAGAGAGAGAGATGACTGTAAATAAACCTCAAAATAATTTATAAAAAAAAAAAAATAAATTAAAAATAAAAATAAAAATCAAATTAAATATGAATTAAAATTTATATTATTTTGATAATAAAAATTTTGAATTAATGTTTTAATTTTATTTAATAATTAAATTTGTTATTTTAATTATACAAAAGTGCATAAAAAATTTTAAAAAGTTATTGAAATTAATTTTTCAAATATAAAAAAATAAATGTAAAAAAATAATAAGAAAAAAAATAAAACTTTTTAAAATATTTCTAATATAATAAAAATAATTAATATATTTATTAAAAAATATTTTTCAAATTTTATCATCCATAAAAATTATAAATTTTAATTCGTTTTCAATATGATTTTTTTTAAAATTTCTCGTTAAAATTGTATAGAAATATTTCCAAATTTCAAAAACGCTAAAGTTAATGTACTTTTTACATAGTAATTTAAAAAGGTCAAAACTTAAGCTCAAAAACGTTACAATTAATGTACTTTTTATATAATAATTTAAAAATGCTAAAAATTAAGCTCAAAAATATTAGAGTTAATGTACTTTTTACATAGTAATTTAAAAATCCAAATATTAAGCTCAGAAACGTTACAATTAATTTACTTTTTATATAGTAATTTAAAAATGCTAAAAATTAATTTCAAAAACGTTACAATTAATTTACTTTTTATATAGTAATTTAAAAATGCCAAACCTTAATATCAAAAACGTTACAATAAATGTACTTTTTATATAGTAATTTAAAAATGCTAAAAATTAAGCTCAAAAACGTTATAATTAATGTAGCTTTTAAATAGTAATTTAAAAATGCCAAAAATTAAGTTTAAAAACGTTGAACATAACGTAGTTTTTATATATTAATTCAAAAATGCCAAAAATTAAGCTAAAAACGTTGCAGTTAATGTACTTTTTATAAACTACTTTAAAAATGCCAAAAGCCAAAAAATTACACTATTTGTTATGCTTTATTTTTGAGAGCGAGCCTTACTAACGAAATGCACATGCCCTCCTTCCAGCCAGACAAAATACTGCCCTTCAGGCCATCACGTGTTCAAAGCAAATGAACCACTCGCAATGAGAGCTCACGATGCTCTCTCAGTTACGTTATATCTGCCTTAAGAATACGTTCCATAGCACGTAAAGGAACCACTTTTCTTGGGACATGTATTTATTACATAATTTTCACCTTCTGTTATATGAAATACGCCCAGAATTTCAGAAATTTCAAAAGAAAGATCTGTACAATAAAATATTTGTATAAAATAAGTTTAAAATAAATAGAAATTTTATAAAAAAATTAAAAAAATAATAAACTACCTAAAAACTTAAACTGCTTCTCAAAAAAAAAAAAAAAAAAAAAAAAAAAAAAAAAAAAATTTTTGGCATCTGATAATCCCCCCTCCCCAAAAATAAAAAAGGGCTGAGTTTCACTGGAAAAAAAGGTAGACGGGTCTAAGAAAATAACTTGAAGTGACCGTGGATTCAAGGCAGATACGCTGGTTACTCGCAACAAAGTACTTCAATTTTATTTTATGGGAAGTACCCTCATCATTTGAGTTATTCCGATATCCATTTATTATAACTCCTCTGATGGATAAAAGCCAGAGGCCTACTAATTTCCGCCAAGGGTTGGAAAATTACCGGAATCGAGCCCAAATCAAAAGCCAACATGCTCTGACACTCGGCTTTCAAAGGTGTGCAAGTCAAAAAAAGTTCAGATAAAGATAATACTGTAGATACAAGATGTTTGATGACTCAATATAAATATTTTTCGATTTCAAATTCATTGTCTCAAAAAAAAATGTAACAGGCCTAGCAAAACTACACCGGGAGTAAATCATTTAACAAACTTAACAAACACAGGTTCTTTTCAATTGACAATTACTGACCGAAGAAAAAATAATAAATTTTAACTAATGTACTGAAACCTTATATCAACATGTACAAGAACCTTTGTACTAAAACCTTTGTAACATGTACTGAAACATTTGTCAACATGTACTGAAACCTTTGTCAACATGTACAGAAACCTTTGTACTGAAACCTTTATCAACATTGTCCGCAGCTTTAAAATTTTTGTTCAAGTTGTTTATATATGTGTGTACTACATTTTAAAAAGTTTTGTGAGCAGTACGTTAAATTAAAGGTATCAATTGGCCCCAATAATTATTTAAACAGTATCCTCGAATTTTGGTTTATAAAAAAAAAATAAATAAATAAAAAATAGCATTTGATGAAGACAGGAAAGATTTACATTGTCAACTCAAATTAAAAACCTTCTTGGATGATTATTTAATATTCATGCATGCATACATACATACATACAAACACACATACACACATACATACATATATAAACTATATATTATATATATATACTATATATATATAATTATATAATACTATATATATATATATATATATATATATATATATATATATATATATATATATATATATATATATATATATATATATATTATATATATATATATATATATATATATATATATATATATATATATATATATATATATATATATATATATATATATATATTATATATATATATATATATATATATATATATATATATATATTATATATATATATATAATATAATATATATATATATATATATTATATATATATATATTTATATATATATATATATATATATATATATATTATATATATATATATATATATATATATATATATATATATATATATATATATATATATATATATATATATATATATATATATATAATATATATAAAACATTAAAATCACTTAAAACACAATAAGGACAACGTTTCAGTCCCGGAACACAGGATCCTCATCAGGTGCAGCTTGATTAGCAGACAGGAAAAGTCTTTTCATGTCTGCTTAACAAGCTGGACCTGATGAGGGCCCTGTCTTCAAGGACTGAAACGTTGTTCATATTGTGCTCTAAGTGGTTTTAATGTTTTACATATAAATAAGCAAGTTATTTTAGTGTTTTTTTTGATTGAAATATATATATATATATATATATATATATATATATATATATATAATATATATAATATATATATATATATATTATATATTATATATATGAAATAAGAAAGATAAAGAATTTCTAAATTTATAAATTTCCTTCCAAAAGCAAATGTTTAATTCATTCTTAAAATAAAATAATATAATAATTTCCAAAAATCAAATTTTTTTCAAATAATTAATCTAATGAAATCATTTTATTAACATTATAATTCCAAATCCAATATTTTATTTAAAAAGTATTAAAATATTAGAAAGATTTTTAATTAAAATGAAAATGTTCTTTAAGTGAAATTTAAACACAAATCTAAAAGTAGAAAAATTTTAATGCAAGTACTCAATAAAACATTTTTCACCAACTCTTTACCTTTCTCTTTTTATATATCTATATATATATATATTATATATATATATATATATATATATATATATATATATATATATATATATATATATATATATATATATATATATATATTTATATATATATATATATATATATATATATATATATATATATATATATATATATATATATATATATATATATATATATATATATATATATATATATATAGGGTGTCCCAGCTGCCCCCAAAAAATCAAAATTTGGTCGTGGACAGCTGTTCAAGTTTTTGGTACCGGGTTTCGGCCTAAAAACAATCGGTGTGAATTTATTCTCCAATCCGATAATAAATGAGTTAGCACAAGCGACTTTAAATTTTAATACTGTGAAAAATAGACATTTTTCGTGATAAAATCTTGCGAATGTTTATTTTACCTTCTTTTAGTAATGTTATTAACTAAGTTTTATTTTTTTCAGATTACTATTGATAAATATGTAATTTAAATGTACCATAATGGAAACTAGACATAATGATCGATATATACAAATGATATTAGGGACCACTCCTGGTATCGATGACAAGGAAATCAAGGGACGCAAACTGCCAACAAAAAGGCAAGTAATTCTTTGCCTGCTTGCAAACCTTAAGGATTTAACCTTTAATGATGCATTATCTCTTACAATTGATAATGTTCTGAAGCATTATTCGAAGGCAAATATCCCTACAATAAGTGGAAGAAACAACATTGGCAAAATAATCAAGGAAGCACATGATGAATATATGATGTTAATGAAATACAACGAGAATCGAAGACATTTGGATAACCCAGGAATCAAGAAATTTATGTCAACATTAGATGCTACCATGAAATTTTATAAGAAATCTGTTCTCCAAGATATGGAAGCTCAGAAACGACATAAAACAACAAAGGAAAAAGAATCCATCGATGCAGACATTGCTTTCATGCAAAGCATGATAACTGAGAGGAAAGCATCTTATTCAGGAATTGACAAAGTCAATGCAAAAGTTGTCGAGAAAAGGCAGAAAAGAACCTATGAACGAAGCTTTTCCCAAAAGAGACCATTCGGTAATGTTCAAAGAAACTGTTGAGCTTGAGCCAACCAGCAGTTCTAGTGATGAATCGGTTGGGGGGACTGCTGGACCCAGCTCAACCTGCTCTGAAATTGAAAGGCGACACAGAAGGGAAATTAAATCTGGTTAACACAAATTTGTTCCTCATGAATATTCTCAAGAATGCAAATGTTGTTGCCTGGAGCGTGAGGAATAACGTTAGTAATACTAAGATGAACTCATTCGTACATATGATGGTTTCTGTCTGCGGAGGAGATGTTTCAAAGATAAATCTAAGTGCCAGTTCAGCCCATCGATATCGAGCATCAGTACTACCCCATATCAGCAAACAAATAAAGGACAAATGGAATCCTTCTCCAAAAATGGTGGTACATTGGGACGGAAAACTGATGGCTACCCTGGACTCCAAAGACACTGATGATCGTCTACCTGTTTTAGTATCCGGAGTCAATGGAACTAAACTTCTTGGTGTACCACCTCTTCCGAGTTCAACCACAAAAGCGGGTCTGAAACATGGTAACGTTGTCTCTGTTGCAACAAAAAATCTACTCATAGATTGGAAATGCGACAAAAACATCATAGGCATGGTCTTTGACACGACATCCTCGAATACAGGTGAGGCTTTAACAAAGCAATTGTTTATTACATTTTGTGATATATTAATAGTTTATTAAATTTCAAATCAACAAATCATTTTTGCGCAAACTCTAGGATTACAATTAATGGGGAGGTTTTAAGTAATGGACTAATGGTAAGGCTATAAAGTATAGGTTCATTAAACAATTAATTCATTAACTCTTTACATCACAGGACAGCATACTGCAGCATGTGTCTGCCTGCAGAGGGAGCTAGACCGTCCCTTGTTGTGGTTTGCGTGCCGCAGGCATGTAGGAGAAGTCATGCTTAGCGACTGTTGGGTATTCATTAAATATAGAGGCTTCATCCGGCCCAAATATTTCAATTTTTACTAGGTAAGTCTAATGCTGTTACAACATCATTGAACAAAAAGATTTTCTATTTGATTGAGTAGACTCAAGTGACTTGCTTTAACTAATAAATTGGTTATAAATTGTTGCAGATTCAAGAACCACTACTTGCAACTTCTGCCAATTAATAAAGCAGACTATTACTATCCTGAATTTCCTAGAGCAACTGAGAAGGAACAAGAAAGCTTAGCAAATTGCTTCCGTGAATTCCTAGCGTTAGGTTCCACTCGAGGGGATTACCAAGAACTTATTGAACTCAGCCTGTTGTTAGTTACAAAAAGGGCCGAACCTCAGCAGTTTAGCATGAAGCATCCTGGAGCTTTGCACAAAGCAAGATGGATGGCAAAACTTCTGTACACTATGAAAATGGTCCTATTGTCTGGAAAGATAATTGAACAGTTTCCCAAGTCAGAAGTTGCAACCGAAGATCAATTAAAGAAATTGGAACGTTTCTGTGTGTTTGCTGTAAGTGTCTATGTGCAATGGTGGATTGTATGCCCGGTTGCAGCTGATGCCCCAAGTCAACGATTTGATTTTAGTTGAGAAACTGAAACAGTTTGCATACCATGATTCTATAATTGCTGACAAGGGAAAAAAGCTCTTAGCAGACATAGTTGGTATCTGAATGAAGAACTTGTTCCATTGGCTCTTTTCTCACAAATGGTATCTGACGAAGACAAAGAGATTATGAGGCTACGGCTCCTCCAATTTGAAAGTGCTGGAAGTACTACAGATCGTGTAGGAGCATCCTTTGGAAAGCCTAACCTTAAGCCAATTTCAGAGGAGATGGAGTCACTGAGTGATTTGATTGGCCCTGGATCCATGAGGTTTTTCCATATTGTGAATGCTCCCTATGAGTTTCTTCAAACACCAGCCGATGAATGGACAAAAATGGATGACTTTCTTGAAATAAAGACAATTGTTCAAAATCTTCAAGTAGTCAACGAAGCTGCTGAAAGAGGAGTAAAGATATGCCATGATTTCCTGGGTGTAACAAAGGACGAAGAAAGGTTTCAGGATGTACTCCAAGTAGTTGAAAGTTCACAAAAAAAAGTTCCCGATCATCGCAGATTTTCATCACGTTCTCAAGAGAAGTCGTGGTTCCCTGCGCTGGATGATGATTGATGACTAATTCACAAATGAGGCTACAATTTTTATAGTAATTAAAGAACATTGGAGAAATGACTATTTAGAATATGATATTACATAAATAGAAAGAAAATATAGCGTTTTTCAACTTTAAAGTTGTATTTTAGGCTAAAAAGATGTAAATCCAATAATTTATGTATTTACGTAATATTCAAATTGATTGTGCAGGATCTATTTTTTGAAAATCGTAAAAACACATACATTTCCAACGTTTATACGATGCAACCCGGTTGCAAAATTTTGAACAGCGATTTTGCAGGAAGTCTGGGGAGCTGGGACACCCTAATTATATATATATATATTTGGGTTTGCATAATAAATGAAATTTCATCAAATTACAAATGTTTGTTGAATAAATTATTCCCTTTTATATTTTAGAGTAATTCATTCAATTAAAATAAAACATAATTTATTTTTATTTAATTATTTTAAATTTATTTTAATTTTATTTAGCAATATTATTTTGAATATTAATTTAATTTAATAATTTAATTTAATTTTTTTATGCATCTGAATATTATTTTAATTTAATTTATTAATTTAATTTATTTTTTTTTTTTTTTTTTTTTTTTTTTTTTTTTTTTTTTTTTTTTTTTTTTTTTTTTTTTTTTT
>SEYY01018606.1:352500-357500 GCA_009176605.1 Armadillidium nasatum | reverse complement strand
GCAAAAAAAAAAAAAAAACATTACTACGCTCAGAGACCTCTGAACCTTACTTGCTTCAGTAGAGACGTTCATTTCGGGACTCCACACTTCCCATAAGTATGAAATTATGGGCCTCAAAGTAGGTGAGTAGATAGTAAATAGATATATAGATAGATAAATAGATACATAGATAGATAGATATAGATAGATAGATAGATAGATATATAGATAGATAGATAGATAGATAGATAAAATAGATAGAGAGCAGAAAGAAAATTAATATTACAATAAACATATTTTTACTATTTTTTTCAATAGTAATGTTGAAATTACCCTAGGATGTGAATGTCATTAACAAGCTTGGCAAATGATTATTAATTTATTGCCATTTGTCAAATTTTCTCTCAAAATTCCTTGACAACATTAAGCGTCACCCTGAGTTATAAATCAATTTGATTAATTAATAAAAGTTAGTTATTATCAGCATAACGTAAATTCCTTTAGTTCAAATTTTTTTATTACAAGAATGGCCTTCCATATAGATACATACATACTCAGTTATATGTATAAATGATTATGCTCACACACACACACACATATATATATAATATAATATATATATTATATATATATATATATATATATATATATATATATATATATATATATATATATATATATATATATATATATATATATATATATATATAATATAAGATAAACAGCATTGCTTTTTAAAGCTTAATTTTAATCAAGAAAAGTATAGCAAAAAATGAATAAAGTATACTCATGAATTAAAGATCTTTATTACTATAGCATATTTATAAGATAACTCAACGTTTCAACTACTACCTGTAGTCATTATCAAGAGTAGCTGAAATCAAGATAAAAAATGATTACTAACAGTAAACTATGCAATAAACAAAAATAGAAATTAAAAAATATGCAATAAACAATAATAAAATAAAATACAAATAAAAACATATATAAATACTACATTATCCCTCTTAAGACAACAAAATAAAAGCTTAGAATAAATAATTATATGCACTGTAACCTCCCTCATTAGATCTTTAATTCATGAGTATTCATATTATTACTATATATATTATATATATATATATATATATATATATATATATATATATATATATATATATATATATATATATATATATATATATATATATATATATATATATATATATATATATATATATATATTTAACATGAAGTCATAATTTAGTTTCTATCCCAATTTGTACATATAGAGATAGCTTTCCATAAAGAAAAGCAATTTTTCAAAGCATCTTTGCCACCATTTTCTTTTCGAGAATTTTTCACCAAATGTTTGACTTTTTTTTTTTTTTTTTTTTTTTTTTTTTGAAAAAATCTCATCAACAGACTTTAAAATGATGGAAATATTCTACAACTGAAATACATTCAATCTCGAATTCCAATCTCTCTCTCTCTCTCTCTCTCTCTCTCTCTCTCTCTCTCTCTCTCTCTCTCTCTCTCTCTCTCTCTCTCTTCTCTCTCTCTCTCTCTCTCTCTCTCTCTCTCTCTCTCTCTCTCTCTCTCTCTCTCTCTCTCTCTCTCTCTCTCTCTCTCTCTCTCTCTCCTTTTTTTTTTTTTTTTTTTTTTTATTTTTTCTTGATTTCAAAATATACCTATATATATATATATTATATATATATATATATATATATATATATATATATATATATATATATATATATATATATATATATATTAATTATATTATATATATATAATATTGGTTATATTGATAAATAATATATAAAAAAAAATATATATATACATTTCTGGTATATTTGGGACTCGAACCCTTTATAGGAACGAACTTCTGTTCACGACTGTACAAATGAAAATCACATTTGAGAAAGCTCATAATCATTTGTCATGATGACAATCTCAATGGACTTCCCCGACCTCTCTGGGATGTGGGGTAACGGGTCAGTTACTATCCCCTTAAATCACAAGAAAAATGTTTTTTCGTCTTGTTCTTTCGTGGTGTGGTGGATAGCACGCTTGCTTGCCATCCGAAAGTTCAGGGTTCGAGTCTCCAATAGCAGGTTAGAAATTGCAAAATTTTATTCCACGGTGTATTATGGTTTCATACGTACGTATGTTTCTATATATATATATATATATATATATATATATATATGTATATATATATATATATATATATATATATATATATATATATATATATATATATATATATGATTTAAAGAACAAAGCAATCTTCAAAGCATTTAAGACCTTTTAAACAATTTTAAATTAATTTCGCGGCAAAGTTTCGGACGAAAACTTAATAAGGCTAAAGGATTTTTCTTTTTTAAAAACAGAAGAAAGAGAGAAAGAGAAGCTACGTAACATCTAAAAGGAGAATTGGTTAAAACCTAAAAAGTTTTTGATTCTTCGAAGGAATGAGATTTATGATTAAAATTCTCTGCTTAAAAGGTTTCAAATGCTTTATTAAAATGCTTTAGTATAGAGGTTCTTTTTTCAAAAGAGTTGTAAATGGAGTGTATTTTTTTGTTGTTGGAATTTGTTGAGTTTGAACTTTATTTAATTTGTAAATAGCTTCATCTGTTATCGTATATTATATATATATATATATATATATATATATATATATATATATATATATATATATATATACTATATATATATATATATATATATATATATATATATATTATTATAAAACCACTATTTTAAAACAATTTTAAAAATAATAAAAACTTAAAAGTAAGGGGGAATATAGACAAAGTGCTCCAAAACTCCTGGATTAAAAGTATTGTGAGATTAAAACTGTTAAACATATTATATTTCAAGACACATCTACTCTTCTCCTCAGATATGATTAAGAACTTTCTACTCGTTCTTTAATCATATCTGAGGAGAAGACTAGATGGGTTTTGAAATATAATGTTTTAACTTTTAATCTCAAAATATTTTTAAGTTTTGGACACTTTGTCTATATTCCCTTACTTTTAATCTTATATATAATAAATATATAGATATTTTTTTATTTTTATTTTTTTTTACTTGAAATATTATTTTAATTAATTTTAAAAAAATAATATATATATATATAATATATATATATATATATATATATAATATATATATATATATATATATATATATATATATATATATATATATATATATATATATATATATATTGAGCATTGATCATTTTCAGGTCATTCATTTTTCATCTTCCTGAATCCATGCCTCTTCAGAACATTATTAATTATTCTTTCAGGTTTTTTCAGCTTCTTTTTCTGGATTTTTCTTTAATATCTCTATATATATATAGTATATATATATATATATATATATATATATATATATATATATATATATTATATATATATATATATATTATATATTATATATATTATATATATTTTATATATATATATATATATATATATATATAGTATATATATATATACTTTTTTTTTTTTGCTGAAGATTATTGATATAATTTTGCTTCCAGGATTTATTGAGTGAATTTTTGTAAGGTTTTTAATGGATCTGTTTCTTAGGTTTTCCTTCTACAAAATTAAGGTATTGTCCAAGTCTATCCTGAAATAGGAAGGGTAGAAGGGTTTAAAAGGGGTTTTACAGATTTTACAACTTTGTTTAGGAAAGAGAAAGATGTTTTTCTGTTCTTTTAACTTTTCTGTGGAAGAAGAAAGGATTATTTTCAAACTGAGGATGCTTCAAATGGTTCACCATCTTCTTTTATCATTGTATTTATTAAAACTGCTCTGGAAGTGGTATTTAAATCTATATGTTTTATGGTTATTATGGTTTTATGGTTTTATGGTTATTCTTTGGTTATTTTTATTTTTTATAGTAAAAATAACATGCAATATCAGATAGTAGTTTATTCAGGAATATATAAGAAGGAATATATAGATATACTTAAATTAATATTAAAAACTGAATTAAAACCAAAAATAAAATTACAGCAAGTAAGATCTACGCTACATCAGTGGTAACTTATGGTCTTGGTATCATTGACTGGTATCAGCATGAAATTAACGAATAAGAAGTCAGAACTAGAAAGCTGCTTCATGCTTATAAGATAATCTATAAAAATCAATGTATTGGCAAGAATGTACATGTCAAGAGAAGAGGGACGAATGGGGATACCAATGATAGATGAGATTTGCAAGAAAGAAATAATTGGGCTAGGAGAATATTTAAGAGGAAAAAGAAGTAGATTCTTAAGCTTGGCGAAAGATCATGAAGAGGGAAGACCAAATACAACGTCCATCATTAAAAAGTCTCAAGACTATCTTGAAGAATATTCGATAGAGGTAGCAATGGAATTGGAAAACAAAGACTTAAAAAATAAAATCAAGAAAATTAAAGAACAATATAAAAAGAAAAGGAAAACTGAGAATGAAAATTGCTGAAGAAGGCAAAAACTCGCTAAACACTAACTATAAAGTAAAAGTGTTAGAAAAGGAATTTATTAGTAGAGAAAAAACTGTTGAAGTAATATCAAAAGGATACCTAAGATTCGAAGAGGAAAGGCTACTGAAAACAGCACAAGCCGCGGGTTTAAGAGCAAATTGGTTTTTAAAAAAACACGTAGTGAAACACCAGTGAAAATGTAGAATGTGTGATGAAAAGGGAGAATCAGTAATACACATTTTATCTGGATGCGAGGTGCTTCTTCACAGACAATACTATACAGAAAGACATAGACCATAGAATATGCAAGAAATATGAGATTGAAACACAATCAAACAACCACAGAAATCATGATCCACCATCAATAATAGATAATGAACATGTCCGAATTGTATATAATTACCCCATTCCAACAGCCAATATCTACAATATAATAGATCAGACATAAGAGTAACAGATAAAACAAACAACAAACGCTATATTGTAGAAGTTGGTGACCCCTATGATGAGTACGTCCCTCTCTACGAGAGAGAGAAAAAGAAATAAAGTAC
>SEYY01018606.1:337500-342500 GCA_009176605.1 Armadillidium nasatum | reverse complement strand
GATTTTTTACCTCAGAAACTCAATAGCTCTCGCGCTCACCAACTCTCTCTAAAACCCTTCCGATATTCGAACTCCTGCATTCCTCTCCCTAAACTATTGCTATAGTAAAGGAAAATGGTCTTCTGAATTCAAAGTCTCATACCTCCTCCTTTGATGAGGAGAACTCTTGTTAACGTCTTTCTACTCAGTTTCATCATTTCTCAGTTCAACCTCTTAGATAGATATATAGATAGATAGGTAGATAGAATTCAACTTTCTAGCTCAATCTTACTCGTATTCCACTAAGTAAAGTGTGGAATATACTTATCTCTTCTAGTTTTCCCCATGTCCTTTAAGTTATAAACTTTCAATTGCCATATGCCGTGTCCCATCGGTCCTTAATTTGGCTTTGATTTAGATAATTTCTCCAACTCTGGTAAGTTATGTGTGAGAGTGCGGCCTTTCTCAGCAAGAAGAGACGTAAAAAAGAAAATAAAGATAAAATTTTGCGTCCTTCATAATGGATCAACGCGATTGGAATCAAACAAAAGATTTTCTTTGATCGCCAATTGTCACCTTTAGTCATAAATTGAATATATAGATAGATAGATAGATAGATTAATAGAGATAAAAAATTACTCGTACTATTACTGGTAATAAAAAACAAATAGATAAATAGAGATAAAAAAAATTACTCTTACTGTTAATGGTAATAAAAAACAAATAGGTAGATAGATAGATAGATTGAAAGAAGATAGATAGATAGATAGATAGATAGATAGATAGATAGATAGAGATAAAAAAAATTAATCTTACTATTACTGGTAATAAAAAACAAATAGGTAGGTAGATAGATAGATGGATAGATAGATAAAGGAAAAATTACTCTTATTATTACTGGTAATAAAAAAAAAGAGAGAGAGAGAGAGAGAGAGAGAGAGAGAGAGAGAGAGAGAGAGAGAGAGAGAGAGAGAGAGAAAGAGAGACAATTACCCTTACTATTACGGGTAATAAAAAACAGAAAGCCTTTAAAAAAAAAAACGAAATAACGAAAGACTAAATAAAGTCCTTTTCATGTTTCTTCCCCCGAATTGATTATCAAGAGCGTAATTAAATCGGAATTGGTTGTCGCCAACATTACAACAAATTCGGAGAATTATACTCGGAATTAAACAATTTACGATCGTAAATGATTTTCCCCGAAACAAATTCTTTTCTCTTTTATAACGCCGGAGTCGCAGAAGAAGGCGGAAAGATGGAGACAGTCTTTTTTTTTTTTTTTTTTTTTTTTTTTTTTTTTTTTTTTGTAACAAGTGAAAAATGTTAAATATATATATATAATAATATATAATATATATATATATATATATATATATATATATATATATATATTATATAAATATATATATATATATATATAATATTAATATATATTATATTAATATAATATATTATTAATATATATTAATATAATTATATATAATTATATATTTAATAATATATAATATATATTATATTTAATTAATATATATATATATTATACAGAGAGAGAAGAGAGAATCTTATGCCTAAAAACAAGAAAATTGCTTGCTTTTAAGAAGACATGAGTAGAAGAGATTGCGTAGAGAGAAATAATATTAAATTAGATTAGTATAAAATATTAAATGTAGAGAATTAAATAGATAGATAGATAGATTAGTAATATTAAGATATTATATAGATATATAGATAGTAGATAGATAGATATATATATATTTTTTTTTTTATTATTATTATTTTAATAAACTATTATTATTATTAGCTCCGGATAAATAAATATATAAAACAATAAAATAAATAAATATAATATAAGTAATAATAATAATAATAATAAATAATTTAATTACTAAATTATGCTAAGTATGATATGAACAAAGATAAGTGATATATAACAATAACAGGTAAATAATGGGTACCAAGTAACTAGAATCAGTACAGATATAAAATGTAATATATAAGAATGAAATATTTCGTCCCACCAACCACTAACCTCTAAAACCGAATGATTCTATAATAGGTTATCCTCGATAATTGAAAAGCGAGGTAATATCACCAACTGCCCACACTAACATCCCATCACACACACCACCACATTCAACTTACACCACAGATAACTTGTGAACCGATATGTATGGAATACCCTTACTAAGTAACTAATCTAAGATAGTTAAATGGTTACAACGCAATCATAATTAACTAAAATATAATTCCTCTACAACTACTAATATATATAATTACATCTGATCAGATATATCATATGAATAGAAATGTTAATCATGCAATCTAGAGTATAATAAGTAAATAGTAAAAACTGTAAAGCCCAAATTAACACTAATAAATAGATACAATGCCAAATCTTAATTAAATGGTCCATCGATTACAAGACTAGTATCTACCATCACCCATACCTGAATTCATTACAGAAGTGAATCTGAAGATATAAACTAAAATTAAGTTAAATAAGATTCATATAGCCACCAGATGAAACTTATTAATATGTTGATTCTTATTTGAACCAATGTACTTACTAATTGTCAGTATGAATAGTCCCCTGTCCAGTAGTTTCTTGATTCCGAACTACATTGCTTTCTCTGCATCATTATCCTCATCAAAGTAAGGTAAGATTAAATAAATAATATATCCCAGATTATTAATATATTAATCCAACGGTTTCGTATAAATAATATTAATATATATTATTATTTAATATATAATTATTGAAAGTAAGAATTTGATACTGATAGATCGTAAAGACCGGGTCTATAATACTATAGACTGTAATATGAAAATGACTTCCTAAATAGGGTCTCATAGTATCGCTTCTTATTATTATATATTTATTATGATTATTCCTTCCAGGGGCAAAGTTACCCAGGGGTCCACCTTACCAACTATCCTTACTAAGGATGGTTGGGTGAAACTATCAGGTCTAGTCGTTACAAGCCGACTAATGACCCTCATACACGGCTTTTAAAAGGACAAGTGAATTTCAAAGTATAGGACGTAGAGTCGGTGGAAAACAGAGTATATACCGGGTGGAGTATGTAGTTTCCCAATATACTTATCACACAGCGTAGAGACATCGTAGATTGAAGCATAGACGGGATATGTCTGGGTCAGAAGAGATGGAGTATGTGAATGGTTCTCATGAAACCTGCCCAAACCAGGAAGACTTCGTAAGTGAGAACCTGCTTGTCTATTTAGTAACCAGAGATGGCTACGGAGATCTTGAAACTGGAGCCGTTGGTTCACTTCACCACTTATAGACAGTAACCGGAGTGTTTATACGTCGACGTCGATAACCTTTTCCCTTAAGACAAATTTTAGCCTTTATCCCTACCTTAGACGTGAGACAAGTTATAATAACAGATTGTCCGTTTATATGCAATGGTATTGTAATTGATAAATAGTCACTAGAATATATTTGATGAGTGTAATGTACTGCAACATTATTCTATCTGTATTGTAGAAAATGTATGTGTAAAAGATATAAGCTTAGTTAAGATGCTAATAATTTTTTTATAAGATGTATTAAGACCTAGACTCCCACAATAATAATCAAGAATAGTTGTAATGTGTAAGGAACCACACCAAGATGAGCAATACCTCAAACAGAGGCGTGAACAAACAGCCACGATAAAGAAGTAAGCAACTAGGCGTAAACAATCACGAGTATGACTTTTCCAACAATCCCCATTGCTATCTCTTAGTATATGCTTGTTTAAAACAGAGATAGAAATGTGATCTTTCCAACGAAACGATCACAGAAACAGAGAAAACACGGCTGAGGAAGTATTCAAGGACAACAGATGCAAGGTTGGAGATTGTGAATGTTCCTTTGTAAAAAGTGGAGTAACAAAATAGTTGTGTGAAAGGTTGTGTTGACATGAGTAGTAATTATCCCGAACCTGGTGGTAGCCGTACATTGAGTTGGAGTTGAGACGGATGAAATTAACACGTGTATTACATAATATTCTCTACCCAAAGCCCTTTCTTGCCAACAAAATAATAACCCGATTATTATAACTTATATTACCTGTTCATTTATATTGATTCTTTATTCCAATAGCATATTATGGTTTGTTCGTTTATTCCTATAATAGATATATATTATCAGAAAGTTCCATCCTAACATCAGTTACTCCTTACATCAATCAATATTTACCTACATTATTTTTTAATATATATTTTATTTATCTTATGAAACTATCTTTGAATATAAACTTCATATCATATTATTATATTATATCATTAAGTCGATAATAATTGATCTTTAATAATCCTTGTTTACAATCTCTTTCTATCGTAATCATTCCCCTTCTATATAATCACTATTATACCTGTGACTGATATAATTATTATAATAAATCTCTAGTTAGTATAAGTTTATCGGTACTATTTTACTTAGTTCTTCTTATAATATAAGTAGAGTTCTTTGTAGATTCACAAATTAGAAAATTTATGCTTCTTGCATGATAACTAGGTTTCTGTGTCCTCCACATGTCAGGCTCTGCATCAACTTCACAAAAACTATAAAAATAACATTTAAAAATAAAACGTTCTCATATAAAAAAAATTTTACTGACTCATCATAATAAAATAATTCTAACTTTCATAAAATTTCCCGACTACGGAATCGCGCTTCGTAACTCCCACACACTCTATAATCATATCAACTAATACTATCACATAACACACATAGATTTACATAAATAATAATAATAATAATATATTAACTATAACATTG
The DNA here is from genome assembly GCA_009176605.1 of Armadillidium nasatum. Classification (NCBI taxonomy): domain Eukaryota; kingdom Metazoa; phylum Arthropoda; class Malacostraca; order Isopoda; family Armadillidiidae; genus Armadillidium; species Armadillidium nasatum. Next base: position 337,735 of record SEYY01018606.1, on the reverse strand, counting down.
ACATAATATATTAATACCATTAATACTAATAATAATAATAATTCTTAAAGATTACTAGGCGCTAGCATACCATCACGTAAACCTACATTTATAAAAGTGTCAATCAATATAACGGTTGCTTAATAATTCATCACAAATGTATAGAAATCTATTTTTTTCTAAATTCGTTATAATTTATTTAAAACGATGGGTAAATTTTAAAAGAATAATGGACCTTTATCCAACATATGAAGTA
>SEYY01018606.1:327500-330000 GCA_009176605.1 Armadillidium nasatum | reverse complement strand
TATAATATATATATATATATATATAACGAGGCCATTGTAGGTGCGTTTTTGGTAGAGAGAGAGAGAATGCGAGAGAGAGAGAGAGAGAGTGAGAAGTTATGTACCAAGAGGATGTTAAGACGGAGTAAGAAGACTGCGTGGTGGGCAGAAGAGGTAAAACGAGCTGTTGGAGAGAAAAATAAAGCTTTTAGGATATGAAAGAACGTAAGGACACGGTAAACTAGGTAAGGTTAGTCTCTTTTTATCCATTGAATTATTGCGTTACTCTCTCTATGCAATCGCTATTACAACGTACACTGCTCTTCTAAACTCTCCCATCGCATAGCTCCTCCATCGAGAACGGCTCTTGTGACAGGCCGTTCTAAACAGTATCATCCTTTTCCTGTCTAACTCTCTGACCCCAGACTCAACCACTATGCTCATTCTTACACGTACTCTACTGAAAAAGTATGGAATACTGCAATACACCCTTTTCATCTTCTTTTCCAACTTCTTTTGGCTTTCACCCATCCAAATGCCGTGTATCGGGACTGTATATATATATAAATATATATATATATATATATATATATATATATATATATATATATATATATATATATATATATATATATATATATATATATATATATATATATATAATATATATATATATATATATATATATATATATATATATATATATATATGAGTTATATTTTTATTAAATTAAAGATTGATTTACTTACTCTATTACGTTGGAATCATTCAAGACTAACAATTAGATTCGAACAGAATAAAGAGAAAGGTTCTTCTTTCAGACAGAATATACTTTTAAATAGACAGAAATGAGAATTTGCTACGTGTCTTTAATAAAGATGATGGACATATATATATAATATATATATATATATATATATATATATATATATTATATATATATATATATATATATATATATATATATATATATATATATATATATATATATATATATATATATATATATTAGTGATGGATCGGATGTCATATTTTCCAATTTGCGGATGCGGATGCGGAAATGCGGATGCGGATGTTGAATTTTGGAGAAGTGCGGAATGCGGATGTTGAATTTTTTGCGGATGCGATGCGAATGCGGATGTTGAATTTTCGAAAGTGCGGAATGCGATGCGGATGTTGAATTTTCCGAAAAATGCGGATGCGGATTTTAATTTTGCTGAATGCGGATGCGGATGCGGATGCGGATGCGGAATGTTTAATTTTGATGAGGATGCGGATGCGGATGCGGATGTATATATATATATATATATATATATATATATATATATATATATATATATATATATATATATATATATATATATATATATATATATATATATATATATATATATATATATATATATATATATATATATTTCACTATCACCTTTCCCACTTTCGTGAGGTGGTGCCCGCCACAATTCCCTTACAAACATAACTATTCTTACCTTTCAACGCTTTCACCACCTCCCTCCATCTCTGTCTCCACAAATCTTCTACCCTCGTCTAAACTCAAATTCCTTCCATCAAAATCACTTCTCACTCCATCCATCCATCTCCACTTCGGCCTTCCCCTCCCCCTACCCTTCCCCTATCTACATCGGATCTACGTACCTTGCCAACCATTCTGTTCTCTTTCATTCTTCACATATGTCCAAACCATTTTAGCACATCCTCCTCCTCTCTATCAATTACACCCTTCTTCCATTTACACATTCTCCCTTATTCTTTCATTTCTAATCCTATCAATCCTTCTCAATTTATATATCGCTCTCAAATCTTTCATCTCAAAGACATTGAAACTTTTTCTCGACCGAGCACTTATCGTCTATGTTTCACACACATACAATACAGAAGGTGAACACATACATTCAAACATTCTTATCTTTATTTCTTTCGAAATTTTTCCTTTCTTCCATACTTTTCTTAGGCCCCCCAATACTTTCATTCCTTCTACCACTCTGTTCTTTATTCCTTTTTCCGTCCCACCCTTACCTTCCACCCAACATTACTAGATATTTGAATTCATTCACCTCCTCAAGTTTCCATTCTCACACTTCTACAAACCAATTCCTCCCTCCACATTTCCTCATCCCCACCTCCAATCCTCATAACTTTATTCTTCGCTGGATTGAATTTCAATCTCGTGTTTGCACATTTCCCTTCAAACTCTCTCACAAGTATTCTCAATCTTTTCTCCAGATTCTGCCACCAACACATGCCGCATCATCTGCAAAAAGTAAAACATTCACTTCACATTCACCCTCCATATTTCTCAACGTAAATACTCTTCCCTTCTCTCTCCATTTTTCTAAGTAACCCATTCATCAATAGATTAAATAACATGGAGATATTACAACCCCTGTCTCAATCCCACTCCTATGCTAAACCAATCCGATAGTTCTCTCTTCACCCTCACTCTTGATCTACAATTCGCATATATATATATATATATATATATATATATATATATATATAT
>SEYY01018606.1:320000-322500 GCA_009176605.1 Armadillidium nasatum | reverse complement strand
AACTGTTGCAGGACTATTCTGCATACACCAAATTTAATATGAACGCGAAATGTAACAAAATCATTCTGCATATATACCAAAGCGAATACGAACGCAAATTTTGCAGGACTAGTCTGCATACACCAAAGTCAATACGAAAGCGAATGCCAACCTTTACGAGAATTAGTTTGCAAATACCGGTCAACACGAAAGCGGACTGTTGCAGAACTAGTATATTTGATTTTTAAATACGAACGCGAATTATTGCAGAACTAATTTACACTCACCAGAGGGAAGTTTCGGTTGAATATTATTCGTATTCGCGAATGCCAACTGTTACGAGAATTAGTTCGCACATACTGAAAGTCAACACGAATGAGAACTGTTGCAGGACTAGTCTATTTAATTTTTAAAACGAACGCGAATTGTTGCAGAATTAATCTGCACTCACCAGAGGGAAGTTTCGGGCGAACAGTTTCATGCGTTTTCTAATCAGTTTCTTTTCGGTCATGATAAAACATGTACACTACATGAAAGTAAACTCTCTGTTGTAAGTTGATATCTAATAGATTATTAATATATATTAATTTAACTAATAAGAAATATGTGCCACTATAGTGTGCTGTCTGCAAATTTGTTTGTTGTTTACATTGCGTAGATAGTAAATATATAAATATTTAATGATTAATTAAAAAAAATACAATCAGCACCACTCACGGGTCGGAGATAGACATATGTTCGAGTGCCACTCATTTGTATATTATAGTATGCTATTAAGTATAATATATTAACACACTGAGAATGCCGTTTAAAGGATCGAAAGATGAGTTAGTGCACATTTGAAATCAAAAAGTACGTGAGGTGGTGTCACGTTCCTTTTTAAAATTTATGGGTTTTACATGGTGTCTTTCCAAGGCTTTTTATCAAAATTAATTCTTTACGATCCACAATTCCCATATATTTTCGTTCATAGTACTTTATACAGTTCTTAAGTAGTTCTTATACCCCAAAATTCCAACAATAAATGATTCTTTCTTTGTAGGGACTATTCTCTCTCTCTCTCTCTCTCTCTATATATATATATATATATAATATATATATATATATATATATATATATATATATATATATATATATATATATATATATATATATATATATATATATATATATATATATATATATATATATATATATATATATATATATATATATATATATAACTTCTATAAAATTTATCATCTGTTGGAACTACAATGTATAAAGTTTGCATTTTATCTATCAGGAATGTGAAGAAAAGCGAAAAACTTTTTCAAAACTTCAATCACCTCAATTCCCAAAAATGGCTCGAAAAGAAGGCAAAAAAAAAAAAAAAAAAAAAAAAAAAGTTTCAGATATTTTCGTGATTGTTTCTTTTCTTTTAAGACTTTTTTTCTATTTTTTCTATTTTTTTTTTTTTTTATTTTTTTTTTTTTTACTTTTATTTTTATTTTTTAAAGATAAGAGATAAATGAAAAGGTATCGGACGTGAGTTGCCATTATTAAGACCTGAATTCTTTAGACTTTGTTAAAACACTGCAGCTTTTAATGCAGTTATTATTATATTATTATATTATATTATATTATATTATTATATATATTATATTATTATATATATATATATTATATTATTATATATATATTATATTTATATATATTATATATTAATATTTATTATTATTATTATTATATATATTACTATTATTTTATTGGTTAGTATTGTCTTATTATTTTTATTATATATCATTATAAATTGTTATTATTATTATTATTATTATTATTATTATTATTATTATATTATTATTTTATTATTATTATTATTTTATTATTATATATTATTATTATTATTATAGTGTCGAAGATTATTTTTGCATAATTTAATTATTATGCTATTGTTTCTTATGTCAATAGCTTTTAAGTTTCACTTTTTTTTATTTTTTTATATTTTAATTTTTTTTTTAAGTTTTAATTTTTTTATTTTATTTATTTATTTTTTTATTACAGTTTGATAAATAGAAGCCTAGGATTTTGATAGCTATTTTTTTTAAATACAGATTTAGACGGTTATCTACTTTGAAATAATTAATTTTAAATTTAATTTTAATTTTAATAAATAATTTAATTTTAATTTTAATAAATATTTTATTCTTTATACATAATTTATTCTTAAATCGCTTCTTTTTAAGTTTTAATTTATTTATTTTTTAATTTATTTTTTATTACAGTTTGATATATAGGAAAATACTTTGAAATATTTAATTTTAAATTTTAATTTTAATTTTAATAAATAATTTAATTTTAATTTTAATTTGAGTAAATAATTTATTTTTAATTTTAATTTTAATAAATAATTTAATATTAATTTTAATTTTAGTAAATAATTTATTTTTAATTTTAATTTTAATAAATAATTTAATTTTAATTTTAATTTTAGTAAATAATTTAATTTTAATATTAATTTTAATAAATAATTTAATTTTAA
>SEYY01018606.1:302500-307500 GCA_009176605.1 Armadillidium nasatum | reverse complement strand
TAATATATAATAATATATAATATATATAATAATAATATAATATATAATATTATTATAATAATCAATATATAATAATAATAATAATAATAACAATACAATAATAATAATAATAATAATAATAATAATAATAATAATAATAATAATAATAATAATAATAATAATAATAATAATAATAATAATAATAATAATAATAATAATAATAATAATAATAATAATAATAATAATAATAATAATAATAATAATAATAATAATAATAATAATAATAATAATAATAATAATAATAATAACGTCAAAACACTTTATTCTTGTGCTTATGAAAATACTTTAAATATTTAAGGGAATATTGCTTTATGGAAAAAGTTTTTATTACTTTTGTGTTCTAGTGCGTGTGTTCGTGTGTGTGCTCGTGTGTGTGTGTGTGTGTGTGTGTGTGTGTGTGTGTGTGTGTGTGTGTTCGAGTGAGCGCATCATTTTCCATCCTTAAAGATGATTGCATTAAAGAGATCTTTCCTAGTTCTGTCTTTTAAATTTTAATCCTTTTAGTGTTGCAAAACGTGTTCCAATAAACTCTGCAGTTTATATATATATATATATATATATATATATATATATATATATATATATATATATATATATATATATATATATATATATAACATCAATTTTGGTGGACAAAAGGTCACATGAGACTTATCAGAAAACAAAAAAACAGACCTAACTTAAAGAAGAAAAATGAGGGTAAAAGTAACAAACTCTACCAGTAGAATATATGATACAATGAACATAACAGAGACGTTTGAAGTCAGGAAACTGGACATAAAGAGGGTAAGAATGTGGGAAAGACGTGTCACGTGACTACTTCTCATGGGATGAAAAAGTCAGGTGATTACTTCTCGAGGGATGAATATACATCTAGAAAAGATGATAGAAAGAGTGTTCGTCGAAATGGTAATAGTGAGAGAAAAGTAATGTAATAAATTTGAATGAGAGAGAGTAAAACAGACTATAGATATTAGTGAGAGAGAGAGAGAGAGAGAGAGAGAGAGAGAGAGAGAGAGAGAGAGAGAGAGGAGGCTAAAAGAGTGAAAATTGTCAGTAAGAGTAAGTGTTCGTCAACATAGCAGTAGTAAAAGAAAAGTAATGTAACAATTTGGGCGACAGAAAGAGAGAGCAAAAAAGAGAAAGATAATCAGTGAGAGGAAGAGAGAAGCTGAGAAAACAATTCTTAGATTCGACCCTTTGGAGAAAATGATTCTTGTCTGTTCTCAGAGAAATACAAACGATATCACCATACAAAGACAGCAACTCTGAATGTGTGTGCAATGAAAGAGTGAGTCTTTGGTTATTGAGGTTTAAATGGTTAGAAAGTGATTAATCTTTGGCTGTCGCGGTTTAAAATATTGATGTGGTGATTTTTTAGTCATTGAGGTTTAAATGATTGGAAAGGGAGTAAACCTTGGTTATTAAGATTTAAATAATTACTTAAGGGTGAGCATTTGGTTATTGAGGTTTAAATGGTTAGAAAGTGATTAATCTTTGGCTGTCGCGGTTTAAAATATTGATGTGGTGATTTTTTAGTCATTGAGGTTTAAATGATTGGAAAGGGGTAAACCTTGGTTATTAAGATTTAAATAATTATTAAGGGTGAGCATTTGGTTATTGAGGTTTAAATGGTTAGAAAGTGATTAATCTTTGGCTGTCGCGGTTTAAAATATTGATGTGGTGATTTTTTAGTCATTGAGGTTTAAATGATTGGAAAGGAGTAAACCTTGGTTATTAAGATTTAAATAATTACTAAAGGGTGAGCATTTGGTTAGTTTAAATGAGTTTTCCATTTCACTTAAAGAAGAAAAATGAGGTGATTTTTTAGTCATTGAGGTTTAAATGATTGGAAAGGAGTAAACCTTGGTTATTAAGATTTAAATAATTACTAAAGGGTGAGCATTTGGTATTGAGGTTTAAAGGATTGGAAAGAGGCAAACCTTTGGTAATTGAGGTTTAAAGGATTGGAAACGGGTAAACCTTGGTTATTGAGGTTTAAATACTTACAAAGGGGTGAGCCTTTGGTTATTAAGGTTTAAATGATTGGGAAGGAGGGAACCTTTGGCTATTGAGATTAAAAGGATTGGAAAGATGTAAACTTTTGGTTATTGAGGTTTAAAGGATTGGAAAGGGTTAAACCATTGGTTGTTGAATTTTAAAGGATTAGAAAGGTGCAAACCTTTGGTTATTAAGGCTTAAATAATTGTCGTGCCAGTTCACAATGACTCTCCATATATTCAAATAGGCTTAAATTTTTATTCCTCGATCTATTCTAAACACACACACACACACACACACACACACACACACACATACACATATATATTATATATATATATATATATATATATATATATATATATATATATATATTATATATATATATATATATATATATATATATATATATATATATATATATATATATTATATTCCATTAGAAAAGGTAAGAATTCCATTAGTGTTTCTCTGTTATACATCTTACAAAATAGGAATAATTTATTTTCAAGCACAAAGGCTCAATTAATTTTACAATTATATTTTAGTAATAATAATAATAAAGGTAATATACTACTACTACTACTACTAAGTAATAATAATAATAATAATAATAATAATAATAATAATAATAATAATAATAATAATAACATAAAAATAATCATAATATTAATTTTATTTATTTATTTATTTATTTATTTATTATTATTATTATTTTTTTTATTATTATTATTATTATTATTATTATTATTATTATTATTATTATTATTATTATTATTATTATTATTTTAATCTTTTATACGTTAATAATAAAATAATAATATAATAATATAATAATAATAATAATAATAATAATAATAATAATAATAATAATAATAATAAACTCAAATTCAAAACAAGTAAATTAATTGAAATCAAAGTTAAAAAGGATTATATTTAGTTTTATTTAAAAATTTAAAAAACGTATCTAACGGTTTAATCATTTAAACTTTAAAGGGATATGAGCAGGAAGGTAACAAAATTGTACCGACCTTTAAAAATTATTATTATTATTATTATTAAAGGACGATTTCGTTTCCCCAGAAGCCCATTTCAGTTTAGTATCAAAACATGTAAAGTACACGATATTTGTATTGTAAATTTGTAACTGAAAAAATGAATAAAGATTAAAGATTAAAGATTATTATTATTATTATTATTATTATTATTATTATTACTATTGTTATTATTATGGAAATCGTCATTCCAGAACTCCGTTTTAATTAATAATTTTTGTTTTTTATTTTACTCATTAATTTAATCTGAAAAAAGGAAAATTATTTTTTTTTTATTTTCATTTTTATAAATACTAATTGGGGTCAGTGATTGTAGTAGTTTTAAAGTAGTTCTCGTAACAGCCTTTAACTGTGTAATTTAAACCTATAATAAAAGTCTCCCTGAAAATAAGTTGTTCCATTTTTATTATTATTCGAAAATATGCTCTCTCTCTCACTCTATTTTTCTATCTATCTATCTATCTCACTCTATCTATCTATCACTCTTTCTATCTCTCACTCTATCTATCTATCTGTCTATCTCTCTCTCTCTCTCACTCTATCATCTCTCTCTCTATCTATCATCTCTCTCTCTCTTCAATTTTATCCAGAATGACAACTATTTATTATGGACTTGTGGGTATTGGCTAACTATCGATCTTTTTGCCTCCTTTGCTCATCTCACCTTTATATTCATCACTTTTTTTTTTGTACACCCTTTTATCCCTCTTTTCTGTCATTCATATATATAATATATATATATATATATATATAATATATATATATATATATATATATATATATATATATATATATATATATATATATATATATATATATATATATATATATATATATATATATATATATATATATATATATATATATATATATATATATATATATATCCGATATTGTCGATCCTGGGACGCTAGGGTAACCCCTCATTAAGTGGGGTGAGACTATCTAACTCCTACCCCTCTATCTGCCCTCACCTCCCACCCCCAAAATCCTCCCCACTCTCCACCCCCCCACTTCCCCACAAAAAAAACTTATCACTAAAAAATTAAATAATTTATTAAATAATTAAAAAATTAAAAAAATAATATAATTAAAAAACAATTAAAAATTATTGAAAATAAATAAAGTTAAATAAAAATAATCAAATTAATTAAAAACTATAAAACAAAAACAAAGTAAATAAAAATGAATGATAAATAATTAAAAGAGAATAGGAGTAAAATACAGAGAATAGATCATCTCACAACATATTATATTTTCGTATTTTTAATTGTAACTTTAAAAAACAATATGGAAAAACCGCATCATTTAATATCAAAACGAAGGTAAATGGTTAAGATGATGTCTGACCATCCGATATATGGAAATATCGATATATGGAAACATCGATATATCAATGCAAATTTTTTTACATTTATAGTATTATTTTTTAGCTTTCAGTAAATTTATGCCCATTATTATTATTACACCCCCAAGTGTCTCACTATGCTCGATGGAGAGTTACCCTGCATGGGGTTTCACACAGGCATCCCAGGATCGACAGTCTAGGTATATATATATATATATATATATATATATATATATATATATATATATATATATATATATATATATATATATATATATATATATATATATATATATATATATATATATATATATATATATATATATATATATATATATATATATATATATATAACTTTTATCTTGTGAACTAATAAGAAAGTAATTCAGTAAATAAATTATTTAAATACCTAATTAATTAAAAATACAACAACAACAACAATAACAATAATAATAACAATAACAACAATAAAATAATAATAACAACAAAAACAACGAAAACATAAACAACAACAGCACAACAACAGCAACAACAACAACAACAACTAAAAGTAAATA
>SEYY01018606.1:277500-290000 GCA_009176605.1 Armadillidium nasatum | reverse complement strand
CAAACTTTATTCTGTGAAAATTCTCTTCTATCTTCTTGGTTTCCTGCCGAAGGTAATCTCCCTCACTTTACGCCCTGAGTCTGCACAAATCTACAGAATTTGTGCTAGGTGGGAATTGTTTAGGCATTTATTTCCGACAAGTGTGTTAGTATTTTACAAACCCTCCTTCACTAGGGCACAAAAAATGATCGTTTAGCGTATATATATATATATATATATATATATATATATATATATATATATATATATATATATATATATATATATATATATATATATATATATATATATATATATATATATATATATATATATATATATATATATAATGGCTTAGTTTAAATTTAAAATTCTTACCATTTGTATGTCCTGGAGTAGACCGAACCTCCAAGGCTTGATCTCCAAACTTAATGAAGTCACCATCTTTTACAAGGATGTCCGCTTGAGCTTTGGAGTACTGGGATATATATATATATATATATATATATATATATATATATATATATATATATATATATATATATATATATATATATATATATATATATATATATATATATATATATATATATATATATATATATATACGTGAGTGTACTGGCAAAATTGACCAAGTTAAAAAAAAAACAAATTTGTGTTAAATTACAATTTAAAGTTGTAAGTAGTACAAAAAAATCAGAATTTAAATAAAATAACTAAGAAAGAAAAAAAGTTACAATATGAAGAAAATTTTAAATCCTGATTTTTCGTACGACTTAGAACTTTAAATGTAATTTACACAAACTTGCTTTTTCAACTTGGTCAATTTTGCCAGTACACCCACGAATTGTGTGATATATATATATATATATATATATATATATATATATATATATATATATATATATATATATATATATATATATATATATATATATATATATATATATATATATATATATATATATATATATATATAACACCATACCTCAGAAATAATAGATTTCAGATTTGGAAGATATTTTTTTCAATAGTCCTGATCCAGTTATGTGATCAGCGTGAACGTGTGTATTGACTGTAATATATATATATATATATATATATATATATATATATATATATATATATATATATATATATATATATATATATATATATATATATATATATATATATATATATATATATTATATATATATATAGCGTGTAGGTGTGTGTGTGTGTGAGAATGGGTTTGTGTTTGTAACAACAGCCAAACTGGGATGACATATATACATCTAGGAAAGAACTCTTAACGTAAAATTAAAACATTATTCGAATGAAATGAAAAGAAATAAACAAAATAAAAAAATATAAAATAAAAAAATAAAAAAAATAAAAACAATTTAAAAAATAAAAATTCAGTCAAAATAAAAGGTAGTCCTAGGAATCTTGACAGCAAACAATGGTAAACACAGGAGAGAAGCGGTACTCGAGTACCTCTAACAGACTGAGGAATGCGGGGAATACAAAACTTCAAAAGCTCTTAAATGGGCTTATGTGGCTTATGATACAAGTGTGACACATGTGCCAACCAATCTTGGGACTACTTCTTAACGATGACTTCAAAGATTGGTCTATTACTCACCGAATATTAACACAGTTGGTGAACTTACCAGCATATTTTCAAGCAAGATCGAAAACCGCGTCGAAGTATATAAATGTGGTTCGACAATAAAAATCATTGTTGGCCACCTCATTACCAACAACCTTAACATGAGATGGTACCAAATATAAATTAACCTAATCTTGAACAACGGAAGCCACAAGATATGAACTATAACAATCTTTTGAAATAGATCGTTCATGTAATCTAAATATATTACAAAATTCATAATCAAGGTCATATATATATATATATATATATATATATATATATATATATATATATATATATATATATATATATATATATATATATATATATATATATATATATATATAATATATATATATATATATATTATATTATATATATATTCAAATCTTTTCAATGCTAGATGCAAACAGCTTATTTATTAAAATGGTTTAATAAGAAGACGTACAAAAATATTTCTCTAAAACGAAAAAAAAATGAATAAACCACAATTTATACATTAAAAAAAAAAAAAAAAAAAAAAAAAAAAAAAAAATGGTAAAAGGCTAAAGCCCAAATAACATTGAATCTCCCGAATATCAAGATAACATTCCCGCTTTTACACAAAAATTCTTTAAAAAACGTTTTTCCCGCCCTTAACAAACGTATACATTAAGCCAAAAACCCGTTTTCCTTTTTAAATTTATCTTATCACTACTCCTTATAATAATAATAATAATAATAATAATAATAATAATAATAATAATAATAATAATAATAATAATAATGATAATAATAAAAAAATAAATAAATAAATAAATATATATACGAAAAATTTAGACGAAACTCTACTTACGAACGTATTTGAGATTCACTCGCATCTCCTTTACCAGCTCGAGGTCTCTCTCCGCCCATTCTATAACGGGATCTATGAGGATAGCTTCGCTTGAAGCAGTGTCCGCTAGAAGGTAAGTATATGTACAGCTCTCTCTATCAAACAGCTGCGTAATAATAATAATAATAATAATAATAATAATAATAATAATAATAATAATAATAATAATAATAATAATAATAATAATAATAATAATAATCATATATATCTATCTATCTATCTATCTATCTATCTATCTATCTATCTATATATATATATATATATATATATATATATATATATATATATATATATATATATATATATATATATATATATATATATATATATATATATATATATATATATATATATATATATATATATATATATGTGTGTGTGTGTGTGTGTGTGTGTGTGTGTGTGTGTGTGTGTGTGTGTGTGTAAACTCCAAATGCTGAAATCCTTTATTTAGGGGATTTCAATGTACACCACACTGCGTTATTGGGTTCCTCTCATACTGATACAGGTGGGAGGGAGGCCAAATCATTCAGCATTCTTAAAGATCTGGAGCAATTGATTAGGGAACCCACACACATTCCAGATCGTCCTAACCAATTCTTGAATACACTTGATTTATGCTTCACCACTAATCCTTTTAGATATAAATATACCATTTTTCCTCCTATTAGTAACTCTGACCATTATCTTATAGCTCTTAGTTATAATGCTTTCTCTCCAACAGCTCTACCATGCCCTAAACGTACTTTCTGGCACTTTAATCGGGCTAATTGGGGGCAATGCGTCGCTTCTTTGCTAACTACCATTGGAGTGAATCTTGCTTTATCTCGGGGGAGGCTTCTGTCTCTGCTCTTACTTTTCATTAACGATCTTCTCAACTGCACTTCTACCTTCGTTCACTCTTTTTCTGGTGATTCAATTCTACCTTCTTCTACTCATTTCAAATCTGCTCCCTCTTTTGCTTCTAGAGTGATTTCTAGTCTTCAACTTTCCAATTCTATTCTTGCTGATCTGGATGGGATTTCCCGGTGGGGTCATAGCAACCTTGTGAAATTTAACTCTTTAAAAACTCAACTTCTTCACATCTCTCTCTCAAAAACACCTCCCAACTTTTCTATCCTTTTCGACGGCTCTCCCGTCTCACCTGAAAATAACATTAACATTCTTGGTCTAAACATACACAATAAACTGTTTTGGAAACCTCTTATCACAATGGTTGCTAAAGTGGCCTCTAAGAAGCTGGGAATTCTGTTCAGGTTGCGAGAATTTTTTTCTTCTGAGCAGTTACTCCAAATATATAATTGTTTTATTCGCCCTTGTATGGAGTACTGTTCTCATATCTGGGGGGGCTCCGGCCCCTTCTCCTTCTGGATAGGGTTGAGTCTAAAGCTGAAAGATTAATAAACTGTCCCCTACATTCAAACTCTCTTGACTCCCTATCTCTGAGACGTGACGTTAGCGCACAATCTCTTTTCTATAGGTACCACAATGATAGGTGCTCGAGGGAACTGATCTCTCGCATTCCTCCACCGTTGCGTTATCCTTGCTGCAGAAGGTGTGCCCTGCTTTCGCACCAGTTTTGTGTGGATGTGGGAAACCCCAGGCTAGCTCGTTGTGGTGCCTCCTTCTTTCCAGCCACCTCTGTTCTGTAGAACTCTTTACCATCATCTATTTTTCCTCCTGCAGTTAATCTTCCACTCTTCAAGGCTTCCGTCTATGCCCACCTGAGGGATGTGCTTTAGGCGTGTATTTCAGTGAGTTTTCTTCCTCTGTGTGTGCCCCCTCCTTGAAAAGGGCTCTGACGGTGAGTGGTGGCGTTTCTAAAAAATATATATATATATATATATATATATATATATATATATATATATATATATATATATATATATATATATATATATATATATATATATATATATATATATATATATATATATATATATATATATATATATAAAATTAGTGATGGAATACGCATTCGCATCATCATCAAAATTAACATTCGCATCCGCATCCGTACTTTTCAAAAATTCAACATCCGCATTCGCACTTTTAAAAATTCAACATCCGCATCGGCATTATCGAAAATTCGACATCCGCATCTGCAAATTACAAAATTTGACATCCGATCCATCACTAATATATATATATATATATATATATATATATATATATATATATATATATATATATATATATATATATATATATATATATATATATATATATATATATATATATATATATATATTTAAATGTTCACCAAGAACAAAACGACAGTATAAAACAATTAATTATATTGAACAGGTTTCAAAATCAGGGAATCTAATTATAAAATAAACTTTTTGAATAGAAAACTTAAAAGAAAAAATATTATAGTTATCGTTTTAAGTACGTTTTCTCAATATCAATCCAATAAAGAAAATATTTTTCAAAGGTAACTTAATTAAAAAAAATTAATATTTCACGAATTACATAGAATATTTTGTTTATATTATTTTAAAAATTAACTTAATTAAGGACTTACTTGACGAAATTGTATATCATTTAACTGAGTACTAGAATGACGCAGAAAGGTTTTGCCAAATGCTATAGGCTTTTTAGCACTATGTGAATAATTTTTTTCTAATGTTCTAATAAAAAATTTAAATCGAAAAGCGTTTCGAAGGGCCATTGTATATTATTTCATTACTGAACCATAAATTAGCTACGAAATATGAATTAACATTCAAATTATATCGCGTCGTACGCACAAAGTTTTCATGAGTAATAGAGTCCCAGATGATATCAACTGATATGAATGACAAGGAAAAAAAATTTTCCCGTCATTTGTAATTTGTTTACTTTTAATTAATAATCAATGGCCTTGAAAAGTTGAAATATGAAAAAAGTTTATCAAAAATAAAACTACAAACTTTTACAAAGATGTATAAACACTGAACTATTTAATTAGCTTTAAAATATTAGTACTAAAAACTTTCTTTAAAAAGGAAAACTATTTTCAAAGAAAGTGTACACAACTTTCGTGAAAACAGTATTTACAAAATGACAACTCAGTAAGATGATTTCTTATTAAAATTATTGCCATGTGTCGCTAGATTTGGTAGGGAATTGTCTATAAAAAAATTGTATAAAATACTATGATTTCTTACTACTACTGTACTCGTTTAATAAATATGTACTCATTGTAAGAAATTTCATAGCAAATATTCGTTAGTAAAAATAAATTAATAAATATTCCGCAAATAAAAAAGCGTGAGATAACACACGTACCGGTTTTTAAGAATTACTCATAAATTTTCACATCGCTATGTCAAATTACTAATGGAGAAATCACGTATATACATCCAAACATACATACAGTCATTTTTTAAAAAAATTATTAGATGTAAAAGTAAAAATAATGTAAATGAGAAGAAAGGTTTAAATTTTTTTTAATAATAATAAATAAGACTTCATTTCCTAAGTGAATTTATTATTTATGAATTTATTATCATAAATTCATTACACGTATTTAAGGCTAGGGAATAAAAATTTGAAGCCCTAATTTTCTATTTGGACTATTTGGGGGTTCACTTGTTTTTAGCCGTAAAAATTTAAATGCAAAATAATAAATTAAATATGTAAAAAAAATAACTCCTAGAATTAAAAGACTCTTCCTCCATTCTAGAAATACAAGGCTGTGTACCCTATGACCCAGAAAATTCATCCCCCCCATTGGGGAAGGGTAAGTGCCGTCACTGAATTCCTTACCTGTTTGGTCCACTGACTCCATTGATCTTTCTAACGTAAAGGAAATGTATAAGAATGTAAATTATAGGTAACTTGTGTTGTATAGGCAATGTTTAGGGAAGTTTTGGTTAATTCGTAACGTATTGGGAACTTTTTCAGCAAAAAAAATAAGTGGTATCTTATGGGCATTGCTCTATACGTATAAGCAATACATATATACTTAAAAATGTTTAAATAACCTATAAGTAATGTCTCCGCCAGCGTTTCTCAACTCCCCCTCCCCCCCCCCAAAAAAAAATCCAAAAACATTAATTAAGTTGATAACCTCACTACCCCCTAATTACCTCTTATGCCTACCATGGCAGGTGTCAAATTTAAAAGTGCGAATTTGGGATATTTATCATATGACTGATTAATAAATGTTATGGTGTCGAATTCAAAATTATGGATTGAGATATTTATCGTGCAGTTGATTAATAAATTTGCAATATTCACGACAATTATTTTATGGTAGCTAAATAGTTTTAGCTCAACTTTATTTAATATTAATACCAACATTTTGTGTTGTTTAATCTTTGTTTGCATTTTAATGTTAACAAAGATTTATGAAAGTATTTAATTTTGTTTTTTGGTTTTTTTTGTACATAAAATGTTTTATTCTTTGGGACCCTCTGCGACCCCCGTGTTGATAAACGTTAATCTAGGCCAGGGGTTCCCAGCCTCCATTTTTTGCTTGTGGAACCCATGAGTCCCAAGTTTAAGAATGTGAACCCCCCTGAGTCATAACTTAACGTATGTGGACCCCCATATACTTATATAATGGACCCCCGAAATAACATTTATATTTGAGGACCCCCTCAAAGTTCTAAGATCCCCTGGGGTCCATGGGAACCCCTGTTGGGGTCCATGTGGACCCCTGTTGGTGAAATGCTGTACACAATACATAAGTAACGTAAAATATAAATATGTCTAAGAAACATACTGAGGGTAAACCTATTTTTATTTCGAAACGTTTACTTAAATTATAAGCAAAGTATTTAAGTAATGCAATGAAAAGGTAAAGTATAGGAGATTCAATGTATTTTTAACATATAGGTAAAGTATAGGTAATGAACATAAAAAATGTATAAAGTAAATCGTCACGCATAGGTAAAGTATAGGAGACTCGTAATGTATTTTCAACATATAGATAAAGTATAGGTAGTGTACATAAGCAATGTAAAAAGCAAATCGTTACGCATAGGTAAAGTATAGGAGATAATATATTTTCAACATATAGGTAAAGTATAGGTAGTGTACATAAGCAATGTAAAAAGTAACTCATTACGCATAAGTGAAGTATAGGTAATCTATTGGTAACTCGTAATGTGTAGGTAACCTATAAGCAACTCTTGACGTATAGGTAACATATAGGTAATTAATAACTTATAGGTAACGTATATTGGCAACATATATAAGGTTAAAGTGCCTCGTTTTGTAATTCTTGGATCAAAAACGACTACTTTCAAATATTCGATTTATTATTATTATTATTATTATTATTATTATTATTATTATTATTATTATTATTATTATTATTATTTTCATATATTTGAATTTTTTTCATTTATTTCTTCTTCTTCTTCTTCTTCTTCTTCTTCTTCTTCTTCTTCTTCTTCTTCTTCTTCTTCTTCTTCTTCTTCTTCTTCTTCTTCTTCTTCTTCTTTTCTTCTTTTCTTCTTCTTCTTCTTCTTTTCTTTTTCTTCTTCTTCCTTTTCTTCTTCTTCTTCTTCTTCTTCTTCTTCTTCTTCTTCTTCTTCTTCTTCTTCTTCTTCTTCTTCTTCTTCTTCTTCTTCTTCTTCTTCTTCTTCTTCTTCTTTTTTTTTTTTTCTTTTCAAATCGTCAGGAAAAATTTCCAGGTCAAATTCCTTTTTTTTATCTTTTCTTTCAATTTCTTCTTTTCATTATTTTCTTTTTCATCGTAATTTTTTTTTCTTCGATTTCTTAATTCTTTTTTAATTTTCTTCTTTTTATTCTTTATTTTTTTTTTCTTTTTTTTCTTTTTCTTTTCTTTTCTTCTTCTTTCTTTTCTTTTCTTCTTCTTCTTCTTCTTCTTTTTTTCCCTTCTTCTTTCTTTTTTCTTCTTTTTTTTTTCTTTCTTCTTTTCTTCTTGATTTTTCCTGTCTACGATTTGGGGTAATCCCCTTTTCTTCTACTTATTCTCTTTCTCTTTCTTATTCTTTTTATTTGTCTTTTTCCTTTGTATGTATATTAATTGATAATAAGGTACAAAAAAGTTTAAAAAATTAAAATAAAAAACAAAACAACTTGATTAAGAGAAAATTTATTTTACAAAAGATACCATTAAAATAATGTCCTAAAACTAATATAAATAAATAAAATATAATTATATATATATATATATATATAATATATATATATATATATATATATAATATATATATATATATATATATATATATATATATATATATATATATATATATATATATATATATATATATATATATTGACTCCCTTCAATAGAAAACCATTAGAAATAGCTTTATGTATATGTTTTTAAATCTATATATTAATAATTAATGAATAAAAATAAATAAACAAACAGTTAAAAAAATAATTAAAAAAATAATATTTAAATAAATAAATAAATTAAATAAATTACATGAAAAAAAATGAATTTGAGAAAAAAAGATTCAATCTCAAAAAAAGATGTATTGGCACATATGATTTGTGAAGAAGAATTAATAAGAATAATAATAATAATAATAATAATAATAATAATAATAATAATAATCTCAGATTATTATTTTTATTTAAATACATATACTATCTTTCTCGGTTTCATTTTTTGTTATCAAGTGTTATATAATATTTTTGCTAAAAAATGTTATTTATAAAATTCTCTTTTAATGCCTTAAGTTTAGAATAATAATGATAATAATGATAATAATAATAATAATAATAATAATAATAATAATAATAATAATAATAATAATAATAATAATAATAATAATAATAATATAATAATAATTTATATATATATATATATATATATATATATATATATATATATATATATATATATATATATATATATATATATATATATATATATATATATATATATATATATATATATATATATATATATATATATATATATCTATATATATATATATATATATATATATATAATATATATATATATTATATATATATATATATTATATATATATATATATATATATATATATATATATATATATATATATATATATATATATATCCTATTGTAATTGTAATTGTAATTGTTTTTCAAAAAAATTAATGATTTTTTTTTTTAATTTTTTTTTATTTTATAAAAAATATTTTTATTAATTTTTAAATTTTAATATTAAAAAAAATAAATTAAAATGATAGGTATAATATATATATATATATATATATATATTATATATATATATATATATATATATATATATATATATTATATATATTATATATATATATATATATATATATATATATATATATATATATATATATATATATATATATAATATATATATATATATATATATATATATATATATATATTATATATATATATATATATATATATATATATATATATATATATATATATATATATATATATATATATATTATTATTTAATATTTTTTTTTTTTTTTTTTTTTTTTATTTTTTTTTTTATTTTTATTTATTTTTATATATATTTATAATATATATATATATATATATATATATATATATATATATATATATATATATATATATATATATATATATATATATATATATATATATATATATGAGTGTTAGAATGTATATGTGTATATTATAATTGATTTTCATTGTTGTTTATATACTACATTCTTTGTTGTATAATTCGTTTTCAATTTCTTTTTCTGTGTAATCCATTAAGAATATTTTGTTAAAGATTTAAAAAAGAATATTTTATAGACTCGAGAATTCAAGGTGATCTCAATCTGTCATTCTCGATGTAGAAGTGTGTCTGGAAGATAAGGTTCCGTAAATGAGTTCTTCAGGAAGATTTCCTGTAACAGGAGGAATTTGCTTGGTGGCCCTCTTCTTGTGCCACAGATAACTCCAGACCATGAGAATAACTACCTGTGATACTAAGAATAAAATGGCGCATATAATAACGGATACGAAAGAGACGCATGTGTCTTCTAATTCAACAACTTCTTTCTCAACGGCGTCTGTCAATTTCAGGTCTTTGAAACTGAAATTATCTGTGATGCGAACGCTTCTAGCAACCAGAAGGCTCTGATCTTCAATCTGTTACAAAATGAGAAGAAAAAGAGAAACGTTTAAAACATTTTGCTTCTAAAGTTAGATTTTGTAAACATAAAATTAAAGGTTTATGTTTAGTTAAAAAAAAAAAATATTTATTGTTGATTTTTTTCAGAGTGTAATGAGGTATTAAAATAAAATATTCATTTTTTAAATTTCTAAATAGCAAATTCCAATTTAAGAACATTTTCATCCATTTTAAATGAGAACTGAAAAAAATGGACTAAAATTAAGCCAAAGATTCTTTAACAACTCTCCAATATATTTCAAATAACTTACAATTATAACTCTTCAAAACATTTCAAATAACTTACAGATCTCTTCCTCCTTCCATAAGATTCTTTGGTAAGACCATCAACATTGAAATCACTGCAAATTGTTGGTTCACACTTGGGCAGACAAGGAGTGACGAGAGCTCTGAACTGGACAACGTCTGAGGCTGGGAATTTGAAAGCCTGGAAGAGCGTTCGGAGAGATTTTCCATTTTCCAGCTGGAAAGGAAGGTAAAAAAATTTAATTTAAATCGAAAGTCAAGTGACCAGGATATATATATATATATATATATATATTATATATATATATATATATATATATATATATATATTATATATATATATATAATATATATATATATATATATATATATACGACTAAAATTGTCCTAACGAATCGTTGGGACAAATGGCAAAAATGTCCCGACAAATTTTTTCAGTTATTTTATTATTAGAAATTAAATCGGTGAAGCGACTTTCTTATGCTTAACATGTCTTTTCTCTACTGAAAATTTTGCTCTCACAATTTTCCCACTTGTCCCAACGATTCGTTAGGACAATTTTTGCAGTAATACATAGAAACCGATATTTCAGAAATATCCATATTTTTTCAATTGATTTCGATATTATTTCTTAACGCTTCAGTAAACTATAATTCAACATGCGAAGATTCAGAGAGGAGGGAAGATCCTCAGAGAAGGATTTCTTACCAAATCCATGAATAAGGATTTTTTTTCCCCAAATCTTCTGATGAAGAATATATTAGAAAATTTTAGAAAGAACAGAAACTACAATAAGAGTTAGAGATTAAGAGGGATTCACCTTTCCGGAGGTGTTTACTTAGAGCAAGATTTTTTAAAAGGTGATAAAAAAGGTGATAGAAAAGCAATTTACAAAGGATTGGCGAAATCTTTCAAACACAAGTTTTGAAAATTACATAAAAAACGCATCAGGATTATATGATTTTTTAATATTATGTTCAAAGCAAGAAAAGTTTACGACATTTGAGTAAATTCAAATTTTAGGCATGAATGTATTGAAGAGAACGATGAATAAATAACCCCCCCCCAAAAAAAAAAAAAAAAAATGAGTTAAAGCCAAAGTTTTAGCTAGAAGATAACATTTAGACAATTGTACGACGTTATTAAGGCTTTGAAGCAAACTATGAAAGAAAGAAAGAAAAGAAAAAATGGTAAAATCAGAGAAGAAAAGTCAATCGTTAAATATAAGTTCGTTCGTTTTGATTTATTAATTTTAAATCTAATTAACCAATTTCAACCAAACAAGACATACCTGGTTAACAGCTCCCATAATGGAGGTATCAGTGGGGCAACCATGTTCATCAATGAGGTAGATTTCAGAACTATCTTGACCATCCATGGCAACCAATTCTCTGACGAAAAGGCCGTAGGGCGAATCTTTGTCAACGATCTCAAACATTAGAGCAAGCTCGTCTCCGACCTATAATATAATATATATATATATAGTATATATATATATATATATATATATATATATATATATATATATATATATATATATATATATATATATATATATATATATATATATATATATATATATATGAAATGAAATAATTTTTATTTACACAACTATTATTATTATCATTTTTATTATCATTATTGATATTTCTACTTCTACTAC
>SEYY01018606.1:257500-262500 GCA_009176605.1 Armadillidium nasatum | reverse complement strand
TTTAAAACTCATGATATTCATTTAAATGGAAACATAAGCCCTTTAAATGGTCCCTTTAAAGATAACTTCCCTCGTGACATTCAAAAAGGGTTGAAAGTGGCACTAAACGCTCCATCTCCCATTGACCTTTCACATCTTTTCTGGGTCACTTTAATAGGGGAGTGAGTAATGATACATCGAGTATATATATATATATATATATATATATATACATATATATATATATATATATATATATATATATATATATATATATATATATATATATATATATATATATATATATATATATATATATATATATTTTACGAGCATCTTTGTTGAGTTCTTGCAGATATTATTCCTCCAAATATATCGGTATCATATAAGTCACATATATCATATAATCTTCAAAAAAGTTGTAATAAAAATAAGAATAATAAAAAACCATTTACAGTTAACAACAAAGCGAAGAGAAAGATGTTCCTGACACAAAGGTAAAACCTTATAAGGAGAAGAAATACAATAGTTTAAAAAGGTTTTATTTGCGAAGATGCAGCCGTGAAAGGTTTCCATGAGAAACTTCGGTCAAAAATCCTTTGAGAAAAGATGGTCGATATCAGGTCATAACGGGTATTTCTTGACCTATGACTACCACCCAAATAAAGTTCTCTTGATACAGGGATAAGTGTCAGTTACGAGACTTTGTGGGTAGTTTGGCCAATCTAGGCAATGATGGGGGGAAAAGTGGGGATAGTTTGGCCAATCTAGGCAATGATGGGGGAAAGGATGGGGTAGTTTGGACAATCTGGGCATCACGTTGAGAGAAGCGTGGAGTGAATCATTTACCTACATTTGAGTCTTGACCGATTTTTTCGCAATTGTTTGCTTTAAAGGAGTTTCCACGATCACGAAGTTATGCAGGTGTTAAATATAAACCATTATTACTATTATTATTATTATTATTATTATTATTATTATTATTATTATTATTATTATTATTATTATTATTATTATTATTATTATTATTATTATTATTATTATTATTATTATTATTATTATTAGTAGTAGTAGTAGTAGTAGTAGTAGTAGCCATGGCAGTAGTAATAGTAGTATAGCGGGTACAGTAATAATAGTAGCATTGGTAATAATAGGAGTAATTTAGTAGCAGTGTAATTATTAAAGTAGTATCAAGAAATTAATAGATTAATATTAAGTAGAAAAAAGGAAGAGAGTAGAGATAAAAGAAAAAGAGGAGAGAGAGAGATTTAGAGAGAGGAAACGAGAGAGAGAGAGAGAGAGAGAGATGAACAACAGACAGACAAACAAATAGACTCCCCGCAGGAGAAAAGAGAAAGCATGAGAACCGATTAAGAGATTAAAATAAAATAAAAATTATAAAAAATAAAAAAAATAAAAAAATAAAATAAAAAAATAAAATTTTTTTTTTTTTTTTTTTTTTTTTTTTAATTTTAAAATTTAAAAAAAAATAACAATAAATAAATAAAAAACAAAAAAAATATTTTTAGTAAAAAAATTATATATTTTTTTAATAATAATAATAAAAAGAACGAAAAAAACTGAAACATCTTTTGACATTCTTCAGAGATTCATGCTAACCTCTTTTACACAAAAACAGATCCACTTTCAATATATGTCAAATTATAATTAATATTATTATTATTATTATTATTATTATTATTATTATTATTATTATTATTATTATTATTATTATTATTATTATTTATCTCGTTATGGTGAAAAGAAAAGGAAGAAGAAGAAGAAAACGGAAACTAAACTTGTTTTTATTTATTATTTTAATTTATTAAAATAAAAAATAAAAAAATAAAATACTGTAAATAAAATTAAAAAAAAAATCACAAATAAGATTAAATTACTTATCCATAAAACGGTTGAAATAATTACCGTTTTCTTTAATTAAAAACCGCATTTGTTTCCGTAAAAACGGAAATCGAAGAGAAACTTAAATAAATTAAAATAAAAATAAAATTAATAAACTAAAAAGGAAATATAACTGTAATGATCTAAAAAAGATATAAGCAATTAAAATATTTAAAAAAAAGTAAACCATTTCATAAGAACGAAAAATGGGGCTTCCCATATTACAATATAATAAAATAACACTATTTATAACCAGGAGAAAAATATTATTTACTTCCTAATCACCCATTTTAGTAGCAGTAGTCATAGTGAATTAGTAATAATAGTAATAATACAACTATTACATCTTATAATAATCATAATAATAATAATAATAGTGTCCCTATTATATCTATAATAATAATAATAATTTAAAAAAACTATTATTATTTTTATTATTACTATTGTTATTCCAATTATTATTATTATCATTATTATTATTATTATTAATATTATTATTATTATTATTATTATTATTATTATTATTATTATTATATTATCATCATCATTATCTTTATTATTATTATTATTATTATTATTATTATTATTATTATTATTATTATTATTATTATTATTATTATTATTATTCCCCTATATCTGCATTCATGGACCAGTGAGAATGGCATATTTTCGATTCGCTAATAATTACAGGCTACCATGCGTTGAGATGCCAATAAACATTAATTACAAAATAGTCTTTGTCAAAATCTAAAGTAAGAGTACCTTGGGGTAAGAACCCTATATTAGGAGCTTTATATATATATATATATATATATATATATATATATATATATATATATATATATATATATATATATATATATATATATATTATATATATAATATGTATTATATATATTAAGTAGGCTACATACTTAAGTTAGGTAAAGTTAGGTTAGGTTATAATAACTTTTTTTTAGGACAGGTTAGGTTAAAACGATATTTAATAGCAATATTGTGTAAGTACTTTTTACATTAAGTATATTTTTCTAATAGTTTTAATTAATATATATAGTATATATATATATATATATATATATATATATATATATATATACTATATATATATATATATATATATATATATATATATATATATATATATATATATATATATATATATATATATATATATATATATATATATATATATATATATGCCACCCGGGTAACCACTTTAAATACCCATTTACCGTCACGAGCTCCTCGATTTTAAAAACATTCATTAAATAAATATTTTTCTGTGGGTATCCAAAATAATAATCCCTTGTCTATTTAAACTGTTATTAAACCCATCAAAGAATTAAATCATAAATAAAATGCCCAGAAATTATCATTCGACCGGGCACGTCTATATAATAATAATAATAATAATAATAATAATAATAATAATAATAATAATAATAATAATAATAATAATAATAATAATAATAATAATAATAATAATAATAATAATAAATAATAATAATAATTAATAATAATTGATAATAATTATTTAATAATAATAATAATAATAATAATAATAATAATAATAATAATAATATAATAATAATAATAATGGAGTCAATAGCAGCAGAAATGGAAAGATTTATATTCATATCCATTAACCACACCCAAACTCTTTATCCATCTGGTGCCAGGATATATATATAATATATATATATATATATATATATATATATATATATATATATATATATATATATATATATATATATATATATATATATATATATATATATATATATATATATATATATATATATATATATATAAAAAAAAATAAAAAAAAAAAAAAAAAAAAAAAATAGAAGAAGAAGAGAGAGAGAGAAGAGAGAGAAGAGAGAGAGAGAAGAGAGAGAGAAAGAAAGAAAGAAAGAAAGAAAGAAAGAAAGAAAGAGAAAGATGGGCGTATCGTGAGAAAAATTTTAAGCCAAAGAAATTAATGTAATTTGGCATTGAACATTAATAATTTGTTTTATTTTTAATGCTCAGAAATATTTCTGGGATTTCTTACCCTTTGTTGTATAGTTATGTATATGTATATATACAAATGTATGTTTATCTGCACATGCATGTGATATGTCTATTTGTGTGTTTGAGCTGTTTGTATGCGTTATCTAATTATAGCTTACAGTATCATGCATTTTTTGGTTTTAATGATAAGGTCACATGGGTATGATGCCCTATTCCTATATCACATCCCTTAAGGGTCTCTTCGTTTCTAGTTTTTTGTTTATTTTTCGATTTATGACCTCTTTGACCTCTTTCCCCATAGGAGGAGGTCAATTTTTCGCATTTTAAGAATGCGTAAAAAATATAAATTCGTATATATATATTTGCTGAACCGTTATTTTTTTTTTTTTTTTTTTTTTTTTAAATTGAAAAAAGGCTAAAATTTGAATTTCTTTTTTGAAAAAATAAAATATAATTTTTTTTCTATTTTTTTGAAAAGGTTAACAATTTTCAAGGATGATTTTACAATATTTTTATTAGCTTTTAGGACCGAGGTAGATATTTATTTTTATAGATAATTATTTGGTCTTTTGAGATACCTTTCCATGTCATAAGTCTTCTTTAACAGGTGTTTTTCGTTTCTAAGAATTTTTCATCTCTCTCTAAATGCTTATTTATCTATTAACTTTTCTATTTTTCTGAAACATTTTTTTATCTATTAAACCACCTATCTACTATCTATCTATCTACTATCTATCTATCTTTCTATCTATCTATCTATCTCTCTATCTATCTATCTATCTATCTATCTATCTATCTATCTATCTATCTATCTATCTATCTATCTATCTATATATCTATCTCTATCAATCTATCTATCTATCTATCTATCTATCAATCTATCTATCTATCTATCTTTTTATTTCTATCTTTATCTATCTATCTATCTATCTATCTGTCAATAGACATAATGCATATTTTTTCCAAAAATCAATCGACGTCATTGTCCTCCTCCCTTCTCCAAAATAACCCCTTAAAAAAAGTCAAAATAATAATAAAAATTTTCCCTTCCAAAATTACAATTTGAAGTAAAAGATCCAGTCATTCCTCAATAATTATTTATG
>SEYY01018606.1:207500-210000 GCA_009176605.1 Armadillidium nasatum | reverse complement strand
ATAATCTACATTCTACATCTCCCTGGAAGGGTTTTCCCCCTGTCAGTGGGACCAGCATATTTCGCCAACCGCTCGGAGCTTTGGTTTTGTGCCAGACTCTGTCCGAAAGCAGTAAGCAATAATTTATAGAGTCGGTTGCTAGTCCTGTCTCCCTTGCTTTTGATTATCCTCTCCTCTCCTCTCATCTCCTCTCCTCTCCTCTCCTCTCTTCTCCTCTCTCTTCTCTTCTCTTCTCTTCTCTTCTCTTCTCTTCTCTTCTCTTCTCTTCTCTTCTCTTCTCTTCTCTTCTCTTCTCTTCTCTTCTCTTCTCTTCTCTCTCTCTCTTCTCTCTCTCTTTTCTTCTCTTCTCTTCTCTTCTCTTCTCTCTCTTCTCTTCTCTTTTTCTCTTCTCTTCTCTTCTCTTCCCAATGTTCCATCTGATGCTTCTTTCTTTTCTTTTCCCATCTGTTTTTAAGAACTTCCACTCCCGACGTAGCCGAGCCGAATTACTTATTTAAATAAAATTGTTATAAATATATATATATATATATATATATATATTATATATATATATATATATATATATATATATATATATATATATATATATATATATATATATATATATATATATATATTATATATATATATATATATATATATATATATATATATATATACTATATATATATATATAATATATATATATATATATATTATATATATATATATATATATATATATATATTATTTTTAAGTGCTCTTATGAAAGAAGAGCCAGAGCCTCACCAAAATCCTTCCACAGAAAGGAGAAGCTTGCATATATACTTAAATGTTAAAGGAAGATATTTTTGGATTCTGCGTTTGAAGGTTTTTTTCTTTTCGAGTCCCCACTTCTCATGGACATTGCCCTTTTTGAAGAAGGGCGCAGGAATAAAATAATTATCGAACAACACAAACTCAAGTCAAAAGCTCATCACTCAGTTGAGTACAAATTATATTTTAAAGAAAGAAAAGATAAAAAAAAAAACACAGCTGGAAAACAGATGATGACAAGGAACTATACAGAAATATAAATACCCTGGTAAAAGAGGTACAACGTTTAACAATCCAAGAGATAAAAATTTCCATTTACAAAAATGGTCTGTATTCTCTGTGTTTCGAGAGCTCAGCATTGGTGGTGAAATGTGAGTGGTCGACTCTCTCTAACGTCAAATAATATATTAATATTCATAAAATAGATAAAGAGAATCAATGTTTCAGAGGGTTTGTAAGTAACAGATATTTTAAGTCTTTTACTTAGCCTTGGACTCAACCCTATACGAAAATATGAGTGAAACTGAAGATTCACACCCTTCCACAAGTTACAACTTAGAAGGTAGTATGATAAATGAAGGAAAACATGTTCCAGATTTTACCAGTAGAGTGATACATCAATTCCATTGCGAGTTTTGAAGCTTATGAGACGAAAATCCCTAGACTACACCATTTTAAGAAATGATGTATGAGTGGAAACATTACAAGGAGGAGGATTCACATCCCAATTCAGAGCAAGCAACTAGGAAGTGTGATATTCTGAAGGCGAATTAGAACATCAACCTCCAAGATGATGTTTTACTGAAGTAAAACAAAGTGATCATTTCAGTATATATATTCATATATATATATATATATATATATATATATATATATATATATATATATATATATATATATATAATATATATATATATATATATATATATATATATATATATATATAATATATATATATATATATATATATATATATATATATATATATATATATACTGTAAATTAACACCTGAAATCTTAGAGTTGTGTGTTTTATGGGTGATTATGTGGATGATTCCATCGAATAGATAGATGATGAGATTAGTTGTTGAGATATTCTCCCTCCTTGAAAAGGACTCTCCCCTTGAGTGGTGATAACATGCAAAAATAAAAAAATTAAAAAAAAATAAATAAATATTAAAAGCATCCATGTTTTCTATGATCTAATTAGAAGTATAAAAAGGGTCAGAGATCAGATACTTCGAAACCATTTTCAAAACTGAATCTTTTTGAATGCTGTTTAAGATATGAATAGAACTTTGCTGAGTAAACTCATCTCCATAAGACTGAATAGATAATGGGGCATAAAATAGGGCATAAATACCAATAGTATTCAGCTTAGAAATTAAATCTTTGTGCCAGACTCTGTCGAAAGCTTTCGAAAGTTAAGTTCTTTAAAGAAGATTTCAATTTAGTGCCGAAAAGCCGATCACAAGGATCAGAAAAAGAGAATATATTAATATATATATATATATATATATATATATAATATATATATATATATATATAATATATATATATATATATATATATATATATAGAATATTCCATTCCATTTTTAGCCTAGGTGTTTTTACCTAACTTAACCTAACCTAGTAACCTAAAACTTAACCTAACCTAACCTAACCTAACCTAACCAAATCTAACTTAACCTAACCTAACCTAA
>SEYY01018606.1:182500-185000 GCA_009176605.1 Armadillidium nasatum | reverse complement strand
TCCTTTCACTTTGGAAAATTCGTAATCCGTTCTTTCTATTAGAAATATAACATAAACTAGCATATATTGCTGACTCTCAGAAGCAGTTCATTGACGCTAGAATGGTGGCTTCGGAGCAACTGACCTCTGATCTTTCTCGTAGTTCAAATTGTGGCAGAGAAAACATGGTTGTTTTCAGTGCCTCAAAAACTCAGTCCCTTCATCTCTCTACTAGACACACCCTTTCACACAAATATGATATCTTCGAAAGCACGCAACTCATGCCTTCATCTGTTTTTAATATTCTCGGAGTTTCTTTCTTTCGTGATCTTTCTTGGAAAGATTACATTACTTCTCTTTCTAAAGGAGCTTCTAAGAGGTTAAGTGTTCCGAAACGTTTTCATTCCAGCTGCTTTCTCTTTATAAGGTTGCAGTTCGCCCGTTTGGGGTGGTTCTTCCTAATTTCTTTCTGCCCGTCGAACTGTTGCATCACTCTCTCTATATTATCGCTATTACAATGGACACTGTTCTTCTGACCTTTCCCGTCGCATACCTTCTCCATTGAGAAGGGCTCGTGCGACACGACTTTCTACACAGTCTTATCCTTTCTCTGTTCAACTCTCCGACCCAAGACTTAACCGCTATATTATCAATCTTGTTTGTACTCTACTGGTAGTCTAGAACGAACTCTCTTTATCTGTTTTCCTAACTTCCTTTGACTTGCACACTTTCAAGCACTATGTTTCGAGATATGTCGGAGTTTAACTATCGGGCTACGGTATTGCCCCAACTCTGATGGAAATTGGTAGGCCTCTGGCCTTTGCCCACCAGAGGAGACATAAAAAAAGGAAAATATATATCTAAATATGACATCACTTATATATATATATCATATATATATATCATATATATATATATATAGATATATATATATATATATATATATATATATATATATATATATATATATATATATATATATATATATATATATATATATATATATATATATATATATATATATATATATATATATATATATATACGTATAAATATATTTTGCATTATATTATTGATGACTGCCAACCAAAAGCATAAGAATATTTATATTCAAACAAGCACGGAAACCTAAAAATAACAAAAGATTTTTGTTTGTGTCAACTACTCACAGGAAGCTTGTTTTTGAGATTTCACGAGCTTAAATGTGCTTTGAAATTCTCGTTTTATATTCTAGCCATAAGGTGTCATGATATGAGCATCCGGATGTTTGAAACAACCTCTTCGCGAATGAAGGTATGCTAACATCTGTTAGGAGGGGAAAGAATGTACATTATTAATTCATATGAAATGCATATGCAACATTGCAACATCATAAATTTCATAGTTACGAGTATAAAATCTTGCCGATTCATTTACAATTACGAGAAACTCGTATTACCCTTTCAGAAGAGTAATATAGTAAGAAAAATCAAAGAATATTTTATAAACTAGAAAACTAGAGCATCAAAAATAAAACAGATGGTACTTTACGAATCATTGGCATGGAAAATAGATAAACGGAATCTGGTTTAAAATCCCAGGCTCAATGAAAAACATTAAATTTTGTTCTACAATGCTATCATGCATAAAAAAAGCAATAAATATATATTTTCTTAATAAAATAAAGGAGAATGAAGAAATATTCTAGAGTTAAGAAGAGAGAGAGAAAGAGAGAGAGACAAACAGACAGACAGACATACAGATAGATAGAGAGAAGGGAGAGAGATTTTAGAGCAGGAAAGGGAGAGAGAGCGAAAGATTTTCTAGAATTACTATATATATATATATATATATATATATATATATATATATATATATATATATATATATATATATATATATATATATATATATATATATATATATATATATATATATATATATATATATATATATATATATATTCCCTGTTTATAATCATTCTCAGAAATTCCAATGAATTCTCAGAACATTAATATATTAATCATCAGACAGACAAGAAATCTTTAATTTCTCAATGGGTGTCTAACCAACTTCATGGAAAATCTTCCTCACTTGTAGAATTCTCTTTTCAAACATTGTAATGATCTTCGAATCAATCATTTTTTCGTTTTATGATTATCTTATTAGAAATGGAACATAAACTATTTTTAAACAAATAACATTCTTCAAAAACACCTTTCCGCCCACTTATGAAGGGTACTATATATATATATATATATATATATATATATATATATATATATATATATATATATATATATATATATATATATATATATATATATATATATATATATATATAATATATATATATATATATATATTTCGTCTTTGTCTTTCTACTTGAACATTCCCTTGTTGTTGGAAAAGTGCGCTCATTCAACCTGTGCTGAAAAAGGGGAATCCCTTTCAACTCTCCAGCTACCGTCCCATTTCTTTGGCCTCCGTTCTTTCTAAAATTTTTCAATCTACCCTTAGCAGGAAGATTTGGAAACGTCAA
>SEYY01018606.1:122500-135000 GCA_009176605.1 Armadillidium nasatum | reverse complement strand
TAAAAATAAAAATATAAAAAAAAAAAAAAATTAAAAAAAAAAAAATTTTTTTAAAAAAAAATTTTAAAAAAAAAAAAAAATGTAATTCTAAAACTAATACATTTTTTTTCAATATCATGGAAACCAAACTTGGAAATAAACAATTTGAATTTTATAAGAACCTAATGGTTAAAATATTTACTAGGCAACCCCAAAGAATGTTCAGAGTATTCCTAGCGTATTCCTAGTATGTTTCAATTAAAAAGTAAATTGTAATTAAAAAACGAAAGTATATATATATATTGTATTTTTATTGTTAAAAAATAAAGGATGCATAAAAAAAACTAAATTATTATTAAACAGTATTTGATAGGTCACTGGATATATCTTCTTACTGTTACCAAAGTTTGCTGTTACTGTTTTCTTACTTTTCCTTATTTTCTATTCAGTACCGTAAAATCCCATATAGGTATTTATATCTTTAATTAAAATATATATTGTATTGAACTCTGACCACAGCTGTGATCTGACCTCTGGCACACTGACAATAAATTTTTGAGGTAATAAGTTTTGCGCTGTTGAAAAGGGATGCCAGCAACTGAGTTTTACAGCTCTGCCCATGACTTATTTGTAAGGTAGGTTCATAGTCCATACAATAACGGTATTCCTTTCGTGTGCCATATTTATCGTTATTTTATTTTGTGTATTATTTATTATTAAGCTATAATATTGTATAAGGATTATAGACAAGTTAGACTCTTAGATTATTTTAATAACTATTTGATAACATTGATCTTTCCTTGTGGGTAGATAGATGTGTCGTACCACCTTTAGCAAAATTTTTGTTGATAAGTGTGATTGACCCTTTTGATTATTAGTGCTTATGTTTTCTTAATTATGTCCGTAATAGTTATAGGGTATATGACTAATGCTCTGTGAAAATTATTTAGTCTGTAATATGATTACTATTAGTCGTAATTTTCCTCAGATTCCAGACCTACGGTTTCAGAGTAGGCTTGTAGTATACTTTGTTGCTTGTGGACTAATTTAATCCTAATTTATACTTTAACAGGCTCTTACTGATGTAGACATTTAATCCTATAAAAGCTGAAGCTCGATCAATAGCTGATGATATAATATAGTATATGATTAAAGAGCAATTTTAACTCTACCTTTTTGTAGTAAAGGAACTAATATACAAAAGGATTTGGTAATTCTGGAGTTTACAGAAGTGTTTTTTTCATTAATAAATTGAAAATACCAAGACAAAATGATCTGAAATCAAATATTTTTTTTTTTTTTTTTTATTTTTAATCAAGGTGGAAAACTATTTTGTACATTAAAAACACCAAAAAAAAAATAATAATAATTTGAGTACCATGACTTAACAGCACATCATACGACTTGAATAGTATATTATCATCTGGCTTTACATTACCAGGTTGTTACAGTGTTAGAAGGAATTGAATGAAATTTTATAGCTATTTCAGAGCTAATAAAATGGTCAAAACGCAAAAAAAAAAAAAAAAAAAAATTTAAATATATTAAACTATAAAATTTTTATATGTATAATTTTTCCTATAATTTCCTTAAATTCCTAAAATTTCAATGCTTTTGATCTCTCCACAAATTTTTAGCAACCCTGGTCGTTGAATAGCCTCAGTCAAAATAATATATATATATATATATATATATATATATATATATAATATATATATATATATATATATATATATATATATATATAACTTTCAAAAGTCTGGCCCTGCGGGAAAAGTATAAAAAATACCCACTATATTATTTTATTAGGTCTTATTTATTACTTAGAATATCAGTTACCATACATGTTCAAATTGATATCCATAAATTTATTTGTACTTTCTAAAATGTTCAGTGACAGACCTTTGCACATTCATGCAAATGGCAAGATTTGTTTTTTATACCTTCAAATTCTTTTAAGTTAGCATGTTTGTTGTCAGCAGTAATATAGACAACCAATTTAGAGTTTTATCATAGGAAGTAATATAATAATGGAGTCAGATCTGAAAGTAGATGCGCATCTCCCAATCCTTTTATGTTTAGTCAGTTGTTTCTTGTAGGTATTCAAAAGCAACCATTGCATAATGTTGCAGAGCCCAATCCTACAAAAATCAGAGAAATTAATTATCCAACAAGTGATTTAAGTTTGTCAACACATGAAGAAGTATAACGCACTAATCACAGTATGGGAAAAGTAACATGAACCTATTGCCATATCTCCAAATATAACATACCTTAACACTTGGACTGAATTACACATGTACCTTTCCTCAGTCCATTATGAATTACAATCAATCCAAAATCTTGCACTGACTGTTTCTTTCATCATTTAAGAAGAAAAATAGTTTCTAGTGATAGAGCAATACCAAAATTTCAATTGATGCCAATACCAATAATTTTAAATCACCCAATACAGAGTCAATTATGATTACTTTAGAATTTACAGATTCTGAGTACTGGAGCACACTCCCTTTATCTGTTTTCCCAACTTAATTTGACTTCACACTTTCAAACACTGTGTATTGAGGCATGTCAGCCTGTAACTTGACCAGATTTCCAGTATTTCCCCAACTGTGATGGAATTATTGGTGGGCTATGGCCTTTTGTCTGCCAGATATATATATATATATATATATATATATATATATATATATATATATATATATATATATATATATATATATATATATATATATATATATATATATATATATATAATATAATATAATTCTTGCTGAAATGGACTTTATTTCTGCTTCTACTAATAATAATAACAACAGTAATAATAATAATAATAACAACAAGAATAATAATAACAACAGTAATAATAATGACAACAACACTTACGAACATTTAAAGTGTGACAAACTTCATTCAAGGAGCAGCTATCTTTCTAGAGAATTTATCAGTTTTCTTTGATGCAAGATTTTGGTATCAGTTATTTTTTACCAATACCGATACTGATATTCTACTCTATCCCTAATAGTTTAATCATTAAACATGATACAAGTCTAATATTTTTATCCGTATATGCTGCCTAAAACATTCATAGTTACAATTCTCCATTTGAGTTTCATCACCATATAATTCCTAAACTAACTGAATTTTGTATGTGTGAAAATGATTTATGGTTAGAATGTGGTAAACCAAACTTCTTTACATCCATTTCCTGCAATAATGTAATTTGTTGCAAAACTTCAATGCTTTAGATCTAAAAAATTGCAGATTAAATTCTTTGTGAAAGATTCCATGAAACTACTTAGTTTTTTGAGCACATGTCTTATAAACTTTAGATGTCTCTATAAGACGAAGTTTTAATCTTTATTAGATATTGCCATAAGACAAAATAGCTTAATTTGTTTACCAATAAAATTTTCTATGCATAAATATCTGAAAGTTTTTTTTTTTTTTTTTTTTTTTTTTTTTCATTCAAATATATAGAAAAGTTTAGGGTCATTTTAAAAAGTATCAAGGTTAAGAAGTAATTTTTGTCTCGATTAAAAGATTTGGGAAGAGGAGACAAAAAGGACGATAACTTAAAATTGAAATTTAAATAAATATTTTCTGATTAAGGTAAATGAAGGATAATAAATATAATCAGTAAATATCATTAATGATAATAATAGTTAACACATTTATTTTATAAGGTAGATACTGGTATGGTTTTTAACTTTGTAAATTTTGTATTTTAAATAATCAAATAAAAATTGCAAAACTTTTTAATGATGTAAATCTTGTATATTTAATTTTCAGTAATTCAGTGAAAATGTATAAAGGGCTAAAGAAAATCTTCATTAAGAAACCAAATCAGGCCTTTGAAATTCCTTCAGAACCCGATATATCTCACCCAGATGGCGTAAAACATAACATTCATATAATCTTTAATCCAGAAACAAAAACTCTTGAAGGAGTACCAGATGTTTGGAAGGAGTTGATCAAATTTGCAGTCAGGTATGTATTATTATTATTATTATTATTTATTTCCTAAGATACTTTTCTGTGTTAACTAAGTTCTAAAAAGTTTGCAGAATTATTTTTTATCCTTTATTATTCATTTTCTTTTTATTTATTAATAATACTTGTTTATTTTGTATTAATAATTGATAATTTTCATTTTTTGTTTCACAGTTTATCTTTTACATTTTATTTACATTGTCGTAATCTTAATTATTTTCATTATTTTGATGGAATATATAATTTTTTTTGTTTAACTCCAATTTTTCATTTTCTCTCTAATTTCCCTTCACCTAATGCTTCAATTTGTTATTCTTCATTGATTCGTAATTTTATCATGGCACAAAAGTAATATATTTTTTACTTCACTCTTTTTATTTACTCATATTCAAAGGTTTTTGATTTTAAAAAAAAAATTTCTTCACATTTTTTTCAGTTATTATCTTATAATCTAACTTGATAAGTCAATTCAGGTAATTGGTCAATTAATAAAATAAAAAAAAAAAAAATATAATATATAATATATATTAATATATATATATATATATATATATATATATATATATTAATATATATATATATATATATATTATATATATATATATATATATATATATATATATATATATATATATATATATATTTTATATATATTATATATATATATATTTTTTATTTTTTTTTTTATTTTATTTTTTTTTTTTTTCTTCTTCTAATAATTCAACTGTATTTACTAAAAGCTTGGATTAGGTTTAAAATTTTCTAGCAACACAATTTTAAAAAAATATTGAAATAAAATTGTAACTAATTATTATTTCCCAAATTCCAGTGACAAGGAGATTAAGGCTAACCCAAATGCTGTTATTAATGCTTTAAATGTTTATACCGATGGCCAAGAACAGAAGGACAAGTTTATGAGAACATCTTCTGTTGAATATTTGCTTAGCAAAGGTGAAATTGGTGGGCGGGGTTTAAAATCTGGTAAAATTTACAATTTCCTTAAGCCCCAGTGTAATAATTCTTCATAGTATTGCATTTCTTTTTCACTTATCAAGATTAATAGTTTCAATTGTCATTTGTTAATCTTTCTTTTTATTTATTTATTAATTGTAAAAGATTTAATGCATTCCTTTAAACTTTTTTAATAGCTATTGCCCTATTATCAGAAAATTGTAACCATTATTAATTTGTTTACTTATATATTTAATTTATAACTCCATATATATATATATATATATATATATATATATATATATATATATATATATATATATATATATATATATATATATATATATATATATATATATATATATATATATATAATTTTATTATTATTATTTAAAGATGACTCAACAACCAGATCTCCAGATGAAGGAAATGAATTTGAAAGAACTCAGGTGTTGTAATTAAAATATATATATATATATATATATATATATATAATATATATATATATATATATATATATATATATATATATATATATATATATATATATATATATATATATATATATATATATATATATATATTAATTTAATTCCTGAAACAATTAACAATTGTATTAATATTGGACTCCTTTTGTCAATTTCTCAATAGACAGTTACTTTTATGTATTTTGCTATATATTTCTAACAACTCATTTTCAATACTTAATTTTATTTCAATGTTGAAACTAATTTGAAGGAGAAAATCGAGGAGATGAAAATAGAGGATGAGCCCATATTTAAGGAAGAAATCGTTAAAAAACCGAGTGGGAAGCATGAGAAGAATGCTTTGGAACCTCTCCACCAGAAGAAGCATGACACTCCATCGCCTCAAGTTCAGGTTAGTAGCTATTGTATACTTTTCTTCCACATTTTCTTTTAACAGAATTCTAAAAACACTCCAGTAATATATATATATATTAGGGATGGAGTGAAGTATCGTTATATTTTCAGGTATCGGTATCGGTATCGGTAAAAAATTTGGTATATGAATGGATAAAGTTTCGGTATCGGTAAATTTTTAAGTATCGGTATCGGTAAAAATTTTGGTATCGCTCCATCCCTATATAATATATATATATATATATATATATATATATATATATATATATATATATATATATATATATATATATATATATATATATATATATATATATATATATATATATATATATATATATATATATATATATATATATATATATATATATATATATATATATATATATATATATATATATATATATATATATATATATATATATATATATATATATATATATATTAAAAGGTTAGAAAAAGAAGGCAACTTACAGATATTGAAGTATTAGATGAATTAGTAAAGGTTTGCTCTAAGGGAAATCCTTTGGACATTTACGAAAAAGAACAACAATTAGGATCAGGGTTAGTAGAGTTAAATATCTTCACAGTGTGTTGTGTGTTTGTTTTCGTTTTCCATTTTTTTTTTTTTTTTTTTATATACATTTTTTTTTTTTTTTTTTTTTTTTTTTTTTTTTTTTTTTTATTGCTTTTATGGTTGCTGGAAGCAATAATTTAATTTGATTTTTTTATTTTTCTTTTTCTTTTTTTTGCACAATAATTTTTTCTTAGAGCCTCGGGTGTGGTTTACGTTTGCAAAGATAAAAGATTTGGTCATAAAGTTGCTGTCAAAGACATTGACCTTGACAAGCAACCTCGAAAATCCTTAATCCTTACGGAAATCAAAGTTATGAAATCAATTAATCATGATAATCTTGTTAATTTTTTGGATGTTTATCTTTTAGACAATCATTTATGGGTGAGTATTTTATTGTGTAAGGTTTTGATCGCACTTTGTGTTACATTTTATTTTTAAGTACACTATTTACACTTAACGGAAATGATCATTTTTAATTGTTAGTACACTACAACTATCTTTTTTTCAGCTCCTGAAGTATGCTTTGAAAAGTAAATTGTTGTACATTTATTAAGATTAAATTCCGTGTGATTAAAATTGTTGTTTCTAGGTTTTCATGGAACTGCTGGACGGAGGTCCTTTAACTGATGTCGTTGTCGAAACGGTCATGAAAGAAGGTCAAATTGCTGCGGTTACGCAGAAGTGTCTCCTTGCCATTGATTATTTACACACAAATGTTTGTATCATTTTATATTTGCTTCTTTAAATTGCTTATGATGTAAATTTGATCAATTTCAAACGAGAGAATTAAAATATAATTAATCGCAAGTCAATTCTGTAACAGTTTTTTTCTTTTTTTATCTTTTTAATTTTAAAAAATTTTATCCTTTTTTTTTTTTTTTAATCTTAGAACATTATTCATCGAGATATCAAATCAGATAACGTTCTTTTGGGTCGAGATGGTTCTGTCAAAGTGACCGATTTCGGTTTCTGTGCAAATATAACTGCGAATGAGAAAAGACAAACAATGGTTGGAACTCCATATTGGATGGCGCCTGAGGTAATTGTTGTGTTATTTTTTTTTTAAAAATTCTCCCTCCATTATTTGTATTGGTTTCTTTCTTTATGTGGACCATAATTTTCTGTTAACTCTTAAAACTCTTGTACACCTTTGGATACAAATAACAGGAATAATAGTATATATATATATATATATATATATATATATATATATATATATATATATATATATATATATATATATATATATATATATATATATATATATATATATATATATATTATTTTTATAATCGCTGCTAATATTGTGTAATAAAATTTTGATCATTGAAGTTTTAAATATAAATGAATTATTTTGTTGTAGGTTGTAAACAGGAAGCAGTACGATCACAAAGTAGATGTTTGGTCTCTTGGCATAATGGTAATCGAAATGATTGAAGGTGAACCGCCTTATCTCAATGAAGCCCCACTGAGAGCTTTATATCTTATAGCCGCAAATGGAAAGCCTGATATGCAAAAG
Organism: Armadillidium nasatum; assembly: GCA_009176605.1. Lineage (NCBI taxonomy): Eukaryota > Metazoa > Arthropoda > Malacostraca > Isopoda > Armadillidiidae > Armadillidium > Armadillidium nasatum. Next base: position 127,100 of record SEYY01018606.1, on the reverse strand, counting down.
TTTTGGGAAAATTTATCCCCAGAACTTAAGGTAAGACAATTTTTATAGTTATATAAGACAATAGATATTTCTTTTATTATTGGAACCTGTAAAAACCTGGGAAATGCTAAAGAGTGGGGTCCCACAGGGTTCTGTGCTGGGACCACTTCTTACTGTTTCTATGTTCCTATGTTCCTGTGTTCCTAAAAGGTTCATAGAATAAATATTTCCTTTGAAAATGGGAAAATTTTTTTAAGATTTTAGTTTGATATAACTTACCTACCTTTCTTATTCATGGTTATTCTAAATTCTAATTTAAGCTCAGTATTTGGCTTGCACCTTGCAATATGTTTTAAAAACTTATTCTCCAAGAATAAACTAAGAACCACAATTTTAGTTCCTTATTTTCTTTTCTTTTTTAATTCAGTTCTAGTGTGTTATCTAAATTTCCAGAATTTTCCCATTCTTCCTAATTTTTTTCTTTTAATTTTCCCAGTCCAGTGCCATAACTGTCACCCTTACTTACGCTGTGGAATTGTTCCGGGTGCAGTTTACGTACTGCGGATTCAGTCCTGGTGTGGGAAATGTTTCCATCCTCTTTTTGTGTTTTATAATCATTCTTTTCCCACTCATTTCGTTGGGCAGTGATGTTTTATCTACGTTATTATATTGAGGTGGAGTAGTATCACGGGTGTTTTATTTTTTGGGACAAGGTTTACTATTAAATACAGATAAGCAACATCATCAAAAATACCCCACCCCGACGTGACCTAACCCTGACCTCTTCCAGGCCAGGTCTCAACAAAGGCTTCGATATCTATCATACGAATCGGTCCGTTCCCCTATTCTGCAAGGTTTGTGCCCTTCCTCATACCCCTTTGGAGGATGAGTTTGCCCTCTGTACTTCGTTACCTCACCGCCCTTTCTCACTACGTATGCCAGGAGGTGGATCCTGATTCATTTTCACAAATGATTAAAGACTTTTAGAACAACAGCCGGAAGCCCAGTCCTTAACGACAGCTAGAAGACTGTCCTCGATACAAAGCCTCCAACCGATTTCATTACGTAGAGACTCCATTCTCTTCAGGGTCGCTTCAAGAATTCAATAATTCCACATTAACTTCAACGCTTTTTAAACGAGATTCTTGTTGTCCTTCCTGAACGCTCCCAGATTTTCCGCATTCATATCGGATACATTTAGTTCCAGTCTTGGCGATTAGCAAAATATAGCTTTCTATAAGGATGTGATACACTATCTTACCGATGCGCACTTCATATTCTTCACAACTGGTCATACAGAAATACCATAGTTTTTGCCATCCAAACGTTTCTTCATTCGCTTCACAGACGGAAGAAATCCCATGACGAATTTTTGAGCAGCGGACCTATCGACAAGAAATCTTACCTTGCAAGCTCCACAATGAGCACCCGCAGAACATATCTTTATGTAGCTTAGAAAATTTTTTATCTCGGTACTTCCGAATGCTTCCGCTATCTTCAAATCTTCAACTAGGATTCCGTATTTCTTGGTATTGTTAAACTCCTCTTATCGGCCTTGTGTTCCTCTTCCTACTGAGAGGAAGTTGTCTCTTGTTCGTTTGTGTATGACCATACCAATTTCCCAAATGATTACAATGTTTGGAATCCTCATCTGTGTACTATCAAACCCTCACCCCTCTTCGTTCATCATACTCTGGTTGGTTATCCTGTTTTGACCGTTTTAGGGTTCCTTGTACTAAATACGCCTTACATCCATTTTAAATTTTGGAATTCCAATTTTCGATTTCCTACTTGAAAAAGAAAATTAAAACTAAGTTTCGCCTCTCTTCTTTTCGTTTCTTCAAGAAGTACAACTGGTACTAGTTTCCGATCCTATATCTCCACATTTTTATTGATGTTTAGTAACTTCTCTCACATTCACTCAAAATTTATTATTATTATTTTAAATACTTGGGGTCCTGGTAAGGTATGAACTGGAAAATGCGTTGGGATATTGGCTGGTATCGTCAATGCGAAAAGCTTTCGTTTATGACGTTAAGATTTCCTTCTCAACCCATATAAGAGTTGAATATTGATATTAAACAGAGAGAACGATAACGAAGCTTTGTAAAGGTGCTTACAAGTCATTGCACCCGAAATCTCTATAGTATTGGTAGTAGCAAATATTTATTTAAAGATTATGTAATTAATATTGATAAATATTTTAACAGAACTTTATAGACCGATGTCTGGTCGTTGACATTGAGGAGAGGGCGTCGACCTCAGAGCTATTAAGCCATCCTTTCTTAGCTAATCCTTCACCAACATCTTCGTTAAGACCGCTCATTGATGCTGCCCAAAGGTTACTTAAGAAGAAAATCGATGTTTGACCTAAATTTATTTTTCTTGAAATTGTAATGTGTCTTTTACATTTTATATTACACCTTATTGTATCATTATTATTATTATTATTATTATTATTATTATTATTATTATTATTATTTTTTTTTTTTTTTTTTTTTTTTTTTTTTCAAATCACATTCCTTAGCTTTTTTTGTTTTTGTTTTAAGTTTACCTTTATTATTATTATTATTAATTATTATTTATTATTATATTATTATTATTATTATTATTATTATTATTATTATTAATGTAATGTTTTAAACAAAATGTTACATTTTCAAGTTTAGTTTTCTTCTTTTTCGGTATGATAAATTGTAGCAATTGTCATTTAACTATTGCCTACTAATTTGTATTTATACCATTTTAAAGTAATTATTGTACACAGTCATTATTATTATTTTATTTTTATTATTATTATTATTATTATATTGCAAAACGAAGGCCAGTAAGGGTAATACTATGCAATAATTTATTTATTTATTTATTTTTTTTTTTTTTTTTTTTTTATTTTTTTTTGTGCCATATTTGTAATATTGAAAATTTTAAAAAAAATTTAATTTATTACTAATTTGATAATAAAATTTGAACCATTTTAATAACTAAAGTTAACTTTCCAGAGGTAAATTCAGTTGGGTTCTCAGCTTCCAAAATTAAACCTACCTTGGGGTATTAATCCCAGTTTTAATTGGTACTAATTCCAATTTACTAAAAATTTAATAGGTACAACTATTTTATTTTTGTATACCCATTTTTATTATTATTATTATTATTATTATTATTATTATTATTATTATTATTATTATTATTTTTTTTTTTTTATTTTTTATATATTATATTAATATATATATATATATATATATATATATATATATATATATATATATATATATATATATATATATATATATATATATATATATATATATATATATATATATATATATATATATATATATATATATATATATATATATATATATATATATATATATATATATATATATATATATATATATATATATGCGGTATAGCTTGATATATAAATTTCTTTTTTTTTTTTTTTTTTTTTCATATTTTTTCATTTTATTTTAATTTTTTTTTTTTTTTTTTTTTTTTTTTTAAAAAAAAAAATTATAAATTGAGGTGGGTCATTACTATGCCAGTGTACAACAAAGTATTTTACCATGAAATAATTATTATTATTATTGTAAATATTTACCAGTTACCAGACCAGGTGCTTTATTTTGATTAGCTTTATAGAATAATAATTATGAAATTTGCAATTAAAATTAAAAGTTGTAAATGTATTTGTGATTGAAAAAAATGCTCAAAAATTTACTCTATTGGAGAGAGGCTTTTTTTAAAATTTTTAATGTAGGATAGTTAAAGTCGTTCGTAATTTATTATTATTTATGTTTATCTTAGTGTTAAAAGGTTGCACTTAACAAATTATGATATTACTACTTAGTTTAGGTTACTAATATCTTTTAATTGTACTTAAAAGTATTAATAATTTTGTACATCGATTAATTAAAGTACTATAGAATTCTTATAAAAGTGCTATTTAAATAAAGATTATATTTTAATTGTTTATTTTATTCCTATATAATTTAAATTCTTAAAAAAATTAATCTATTTGAGTGGTTAGTGCAACCTGAAGGAAATATGAGATGCAGAGATAAGACCTACAGAAGTTATGGGAGGGTTTAAAAGTTTGTATTGTAGTAAGGTGTAGTGATGATGTTTTGGGTTTGGGTGGATGTTTAATTTTATGTTAATGTTTTAATATATTTAGCCCGTCATCGCTTCAGTGTTTTAGCTTCTCAAAGCTTGGTCACGTTGTCAAAAGGATATCATACCTTGAAGTTTGGCTCTGTTCCAATACAAAAATTTACCTTCGAAGATTCCTAAAATTCCTGTTTTTAGACATGCCAATGATGCCCCAAACTTTTTTCTTTGAATTTTTTCTTTTTTATATTATTATATTTATAATATTATTTTAAATATTATTATATTAGATTATTCTTTTTTTATTCTTTTGTCATTTTTAATCCTACAGTTCTTCTTAGGTACACTACCATTCCCTATAATTCCTTATTCAGGATCTAATATTAACGACACCACAGTATATCTTCAGTTAAACTTAAATTATTTAGGCCTATCTTCCACTTATGTCCCGAATAATTTTTTTTAATAATGTTGTAAATAATTTTGGTGAAATCGTATGTTTTTTGTTTAA